>CAJUXJ010000821.1:0-29150 GCA_910589775.1 Avena eriantha
CATCCTTTTAGCTATGCACCATGCCGGTTACTTATACTCTTCTCTTTCAAGGAAAGAGTGAAAGATTATATAGCTCCTCCTTTAGTTATGCACCCACATATTCCAAAAAGTGTTGGAATATGTTAAGGGTACGAAGAAATGGTGGTGTGATGAAATCCCATAGCCTATTTTTTCCAAGAATTTTCTAGTTCAGCCAGTCACTTACTGATATATCAATTATGGAGCTCATCCTTTTAGCTATGCACCCACATATTCCATTGAAATCTTCGTCATGCACCATAGCGTAGCCTCCGGTTTAGTCACCTCACAGGTTAATTAGACAAACAAATATCATCATGGGAAACGACGGTGTTGCTTCTTGTTTATTTTCGACTTGGCTGCCACCAAACCGCTCGTGAACGTATATAAACAGGTGGATCTCGTTATACGGGAGCAAGGTGGTACAAAAATGCGAGTCATACGAGTAATCAGAGGTGCAACCGTGCGCGAACAAAGAAAAACTTATACTTATTTAAAAACTGTGAAAGATGCCCTACATGGCCGGCTGTCTAGCCAAGGCCCAACCCAAAAAGGGCGCCCATGTGCTTATCGCTTCGCGGGAAACCTACTCATACGGTCTTCTCTTGTTCCCAACGACCAAGCGATGAAGCTCTGTTGCCCGAGCATGCTAGCGCCTCTTCTTCTTTCTTCATCGTCTTACCCCGTCGACCTCCCTGGCTCTACCTCCCTACCGCCGGTCCCTGCAGGGCGCTGCTACCTCAGCTTCGGCCAGCCTACGGCCCATCGCGACGGACGACCTTGACGACTTACGCTTCCATGCCCATCGACCCCAACCCTAATCCCGACGTCCATCGTCCTTCCCCAGCTTGCCTCACCTCCGCCGCCACGCTCCTACCCCACCGGCTCACCGCCTTCACGTTGGCGCTCGCCACCAAGATACCCTGCCGCATTCAAAGGCCAGCTCGACGCAAAAATCGGCCTCGCCCCTGCTCCGAAAAAGACTTCTGCCGAAAGCACTTGTCCCTGTTGCCACGTTCGTCCTTTCCGCTGTCGTCTTCTCAAGGATCTCCATGAGTCCTCTCGGACTACCTCATTGCCTCCTGCACGAGCGGCCACTACACCCCAAGAACCACCGCCAACGCCTTTGGTCGCCAAGCCAACCATCGTGGCTGACCATCCTGGAGCAATCCTCAGCCATCTCCATAGCCTTCTTGTGGTCGTCGGTGGAGAGGAGGCACACACCGGCTGCGTCATCCTCGTTTGCTTGGTTAGGCTATCCAAGTCCAAGCTAGTAAGAATACACATGTGGAGGGTCTAGCAGATGGTAGTCGCAGCACCGCTCGACAATCCTTTAGTCGTGGGTTGTTCGGTCAAGCTCTAGGGAGAAGATAAAAAGAAAAGAACTAACCGGTACGGGGCAAAAGTGCGTAATATGTATTTTACTAGGAGGGTAAAAGGGTCTAAAAAAGTGTTGGACGGGAGTAACAATCCGTCCTTTATTATTATTAGGTATAGATAGTGTATATATATCATAATATCTTATATTGTAATCGAACATATTAAGTATCATACCTAGTCAACTTCAAGATGCATAATGTCTATTTGAACAACATCATTTCTTAGGGTTCTTCGAAATGATTCTGAAAAGTGAAAATACACACAAAAGACTTGAAAATTTAAAAACCAGCCCATCCCTAGCCTGTACCGATGCCGAACTGCCGATCACGACGAGGGTACAATAAGCGATCAACGAGTAACAGAAAACAAAATCAAAAATCACCTGGTAACCTGCAATCTGCGTTGGGGTCGAGTCCCGGTCGGCGTATGTCTCGTGTGAAGGTGGAGTGCGATCTGACGACGAGTTTCTCGTCCTGTAGATTCGCTTTGCAGCTGGCCACGATCAATTGATCGGATGGATCCGCCTTAGACGCTAGGAGCCACTGGGCCGAGGCCCGAGAGTCAACATGACACACGTGATCGTGCGTGTTTGAGCGGTCGACGTTTCATGTGCTAGGTAGGAACTAATCGGATGCAACGGCCCAGTTAAGGCATAAGGCATATTTATCTACTCCTCCCGTTTCAAAATATAAGATGTTTTAGCTTTGTCAATAGAGTTTATCAAGATTTTCTTTTAGTTACAGGTTCACTCTAAACCTACATAAACCTACACACTAAGAGAGGTTAGATACACTTATTCCCAAAGCTAAAACTCTTATATTGAAATGGAGGGAGTACTATTTTTTCATTCCAGTAAATATATATAGTATGCCTATATATAAAATTTTGGGCCCTCCAAATTTAGGCCCCGGGCGGCAGTATATTTTTTAAACAGTGGGCCCGACCCTGATAGAGGCTAGTAAGCTGAACGTGCAAGCCACGTCTCTACAATTATACAATTACATTTTGTCTTATTTTATTCTCTGTATGTCATGTACAGACACCTTCCGTCGTCTCCGTCTTTACAATCCTTAGACCATTTGATTGGTAATAATGCTCTAAATAAAGAATATGTTTTATATGTGAAATCTCTAAATAACGTTTGTCCATCGTCCGTAGGGTTTCTGTCGTTCGTCCATTTGGTCCGTCGATCCGCTGCTCGCATGACAAGTACTCGGTTACTTTTTTTTCCTTCTCCCTGCCGTCCTTCACCGAACCTGCCTCCGCGGCTTGCAATGTTACGACGGAGCAGAGGCCCTCCTGGCCATGGGAGAAGGGGTGGCTGTGGGAGAAGGGTGGCTGAGACGAAGCCGAGCACGCGGTTGCGAGCTGGTCAAGGGAGGCGCCGGCGCCTCACTGGGAGAAGAGGAGGCAACTTCGAGCCCTCGACCAAAACAACCTTTGTCTTGCTTATACTCTCCCTGCTTTCGCCCCCTGCCGTCACCCGCTTGAAATTCGGCGACCGACACCGCTTCCTTCCTCCAGTAGGAGTAACAGGAACCTCCCCATCCACGTGTCGCCTGCGCGCTCCTGGATGTTGCTGCCCAGGCGAGGTCGTGCCGCATGGAGCCAGCCTCCTCTTGAGACCCTACCTGCTGCTGCCGATGGCAACGATGGCGACCTCGATTTGGATGAACCGCGACCAGAGCAAGAGCTGATGCTCAAAGCTGTTAGATTTGCGACAAGTAAATAACGAAGAACGAAAACAAAATCACAGTAAGGGGACATAGATTTAACGTGGAAAACCTTCTCCAACAAAGAGAGGGAAAAAACCACGGGCGCCAGCCAGCGAAACTTCACTATAAGAGTGCTTACACAACGCCGAGGATTTCACAGATACAACTTATCCCAGCCGGCGGCTTACAAGAAGTATATATAGCGGTGGTAACCTAGTTCATCAACGATTCGTACCGCGGGGGGCTGTCGGTCCAAGCTTCCGGCGACAGGCCTCGTTCCGCTCCGTCAGAAGTTGGCCTCTACTTTATAGAATTTGTATCAACATATAACAAAAGCACAACCTGGATATATCTCGTGATCGAAGGGGACGTACAAAGACATGCTCATGCCCGTTCCCCAATTAATGATCTCAATCTAAAAAATCAACTGCTGAAACGGGATCAGCGGTGGATTTGAACTTCCCAATGAAGTTTCTCTTGATATGAGACAAAAATTGGTGTTCAATTTAAAATTCTGGGAGAGATTACGAGATTTGGGAAAAGAGAATTTGGAAGAAGAACTATGAGACGATCCAAAATGGTGGGTCCCATCAAGGTTGGCCCATTAATTGTGGCCACAGATTACACCCTAAAAAAGAATAGAGCGTTGGGCATATTAAAGTATTTCTTTGGTGTAAAGAAAAGTTGTCCTGTAAAAATGAAACTATTGTTCACTGTACATGTACACTTAGTCTTTTCCTTTCCGTGGACACTCACGTAGTTTTTTCCCGAGATATTTAGTCATATGGAAATAGGCTATTGGAAATAGATTGTGTAACTAAGCTGAACTTAATAGATTGTGTAATTAAACTTAACTTATTGGAACTAAATTATTTTGTGAAATATTGAAACTATATATAACTCAGTTTTTCCCGAGATATTTAGTCATATGGAAATAGGCTATTGGAAATAGATTGTGTAACTAAGCTGAACTTAATAGATTGTGTAACTAACTTAACTTATGGAACTAAATTATTTTGTGTGAAATATGAAACTATATATAACTCGTATATGAGAGCGTTTAGCATGTAGATATATTAGAAATTAGGCAAATTTGGATGGTTAATAAGGGACCAAGGTAGTACAAAATTCTTGATAATTAGTACAACGCCACTTTATAACTATAATAACAATGATGTGATCAGTTTTTCAATGACAATGTGTTAACTCGATATTCAAAAGGATATGATATGTTGCTTGATAGTTACAATAAATTGGGGCCGCTACTTGGAAAATTAAGTGGTGCTGCAGAGGAAGAACGGTTGATCTTTATGACACAAGATTACCACCACACGAGTAGGAGCCTGGTCGGATTTCCTTTCGTATTAAGAAAGAATTTCTCTCTTTTATTTCCGATGCAACGCATGGGCAAGTTTTGCTATAGAATCTAATTTTCCAACCCTAGCAAGAAAAAACATAATTAATTTCTTGATGACAGGA
Source organism: Avena eriantha (assembly GCA_910589775.1). Classification (NCBI taxonomy): domain Eukaryota; kingdom Viridiplantae; phylum Streptophyta; class Magnoliopsida; order Poales; family Poaceae; genus Avena; species Avena eriantha. Next base: position 4,593 of record CAJUXJ010000821.1, read on the forward strand.
CGACAAAACCACGACCTATAAAAAGCGTTTTTAGGCCACCAAAAATATGTTTTATAGTCCCATTTGGCTCCTCCCAGGGTAGACACTCAAAAACGACATGTAAACTCGGTTGGAGCCCACAAATATACTTTTTTTAATCATTTTTTGTCATCTTCGCATCTTCTTCCTGCTGTCAGCGCCGCTGCTCGTGCCTGGACCCCGTGCCCCCCCCCTACCCGCCACCGCTCGTGCCAAGCCCCCGCGTCGCCCTGCCTCACGCTAGCCCTCTACACGGCAAGTACGGCACCGTTCCTACGACGGTCGGAGCGAAACTTCCCCCACGAAGAAGGTTTGACCAGGATACAAGGCACCCTCGGTTTGGCCTCAAAAAGTGGGAGTGCAAGGGTCTCGCGTGTGCTTTTTGGGTGCATCAAAAAATATTTACGGGTTTGATCACTTTTTCTATGTCTATTCTAGAAAGTTTTTTCGACCAAAACCTTCAAAACCAAAACTATAGGGGTATGACCAGTTTTACGTTGTCTGCTAGAGATACTCTAAGAATAGATGTTGCTGATGAATATTTTGGCAAAAATCACAGAATTAACCTATCAACGAAAAGAAAACACAAAATAACCTACTTTCGAAAAGATTTTGCATTCTAACCTATTTGCTTGGCGCCTTACTATACGGCTCCATGCTCAGTAGGACGACGCCGTCTAAACATGATGCCCACAACGCTCCCGTCAACGGCATCATATATCCGTCCGACGTGACGGTCGTCGCAAGGCTCGGGCCCACCTCGGTTGGATGGCGCCATGATAGAAGGCGCCATGCTATTAAGCATGGCTCCTTGGCCGGCGGCGCCATGCCCCTTTGCACTGGTAGCATGCAACCATTCTCTCAAAAATTGCTAGAGGTTGATAGTAGTAGCGCTGAATGCTTTCTTGTATCTCAGGTGGCCCGAAGGACGCCATTGCCATGGTCAGGGAGGCTGTCCGTCGTGCAGGGCGCGGCCAGAGGGCTGGCATAGCGCGCACAATACTGGGCACTTGAAGAAGCTCGGCAGCGCGGCGTGCGCGCAGAAGCGCCTTGTCAGCGATGGTTCGTTGGCACCGGAGCTGCGCGCACCGGGGAGGCACAGCTGCGGCGTCGACGTAGAAAGGGGACGTGTTCGCCTTCGGGTGGTGGTGCTCTGGAGGCGGTGATCGGGCGGCAGCCGACGGAGGGGAAGGAGGTCTTGAGCTGGAGGTGTGGGTGCGGGAGCCTTCAAGGAGGAGCGACCGCTGTACGAGGTGGTGGATCCTATTCTGCTTGGCGAGGTGCACGCCAAGAAGCAGGTCCTCGCCGTCTTCCACGTCGAGCTCGGGTGCACCGAGCTTGATCCGGAGCGACGTGCGTGCCGTGGTGAGAGCCTCGACCGGATCAACTAATCCGGCGATTCATCATTCTCATCAACATAACAGCGACAGATCGATCTGCTACACTGACGCTTCATTTCCATCATCGATCAGTAGCTCTTAAAATCGTTTTGCAGATTAGCATTTGCCAACGTTAGATTAGAAATCGTGCGACCATCCAAGAATCGTTCACTGATGTTCACCGCCAGTAACAGCAACTTCGTTTGGAACTCATGTTCTTTTTTTTAGCTGCAACCTTTGCAGCAGCCGTGTATGCAAACTGATGATCTGGACAATTCTATCAGGCTTTTGCTAGAAGTCGGCGTACGTGCCTACTCTGGCTAATTTTTTTCAAATAATACATTTAATTTCAGAAATTTCACGAATAATACGCGATCTGAGGGATTACAGAATCTAGCGTGGCGTTGTCTATTCAAAAACCGACAATGTCGTCTCGTTTTGAAAGCGCCGAAAGGTCTGAGAGTGGCCCCACCCGGTCGGGCTGTCGGGAGACTCTGACTCGTCTTTAATTGAAAAGCCGACCAGCTTTAATTGAAAAACCGACCAGCCCTCGTCTTAATTGAAAAGCCGATCAGTCCTCGTCTTTAATTCAACAGCCGACCAGCCCATCTTTTTATCCACGCGCTGGCCTGCCCCGCGCGTCCTTCTTCTTCCTCTTCCTCCTAGCTTCTCGTTTTTAATTGAAAAGCCAACGGACCTCGTCGGTTATTCAAAAGCCGACTCTGGCCGTAGTCGTTTTTTAAAAACAAACTAGTCCTTTCGGCTTTTCAAAAGCCAATACCGCGCTATATTTGACATCTCTCAAATCGCGTATTATTCGTGAAAATTATGAAAAAAAAATGTGTTATTTTTTTTTAAAATTAGCCCTACTCTGCCTGCGTGCTTGTGCTTTGAAAAGCGCAAACTACTCGAATTGAATTCCTGTCCGTAACGGTGATCCTCTCAATTTTTCCTTTCTCCTCCCACGGAGCCCAGAGGCACCAGTATCCTAGCCACCGTCCTTGTTCCGCATCAGTAGCTAGCAAGTGCTTCGCCTCGATCTTGGCTCACATCGATCATCAGAGCGCATGGTGCAACGGTGATGTGGTATGCACGAGATGGGCAAGCTACATGCTACCAGTGCAAAGGGGCATGGCGCCGTCGGCCAAGGGGCCATGCTTAATAGCATGCACCTTCTACCATGGCGCCATCCAATCGAGGTGGGCTCGAGCCTTGCGACGACTGTCACGTCGGACGGATATATGGCGCCGTTGATTGGAGCGTCATGGACGTCATGGCGCCGGTTCGGACGGAGTCGTCCTACTGACCATGGAGCCGTCTGGTAAGCGCCAAGCAAATAGATAAGTTATTTGTGTTTTCTTTCCGTCGTTAGGTTAATTCTGTGATTTTTGCCGAATATTTTTAGTTTTCTAAGTTAACATTTACTACTTTTCTCGTCCACACCAACGCGCGGGCATTGCCCTAGTATATATATATATAATGACGCGAATAATGCCTAGTATATATATATATATTTTTTTTTTATTACCTTACCTACGCTAACTTCTAAATTTAGATACTTTAACCTTTCAATGATTAAACACTGGGCCCTGATACCAATAATATACGGGGTATAAAAATACTAAAATAATACACGGAGAATACAAAAATTTAAATGCTATAAAATATACGATTACAAATTTTAGTTTTATAAATTTATTTGCGTTAATATTGATACTTATATATTAATATTAGACCGTACGTATATACTGCAGGATCTTTTACAGGCTGGCGAGGCAACAGACAAAGCGAGGGTGTGCGCAGTGGTGTAAAAGTCCTACTCGGTACTAACCGTATTTCTTACTATATTGCTTCAGGAGTAGCTAAGTTTATTTCCCTAGATGTTTTTAATCAAATTTATATGGGTCGTTCTCTTATCGTCTTCCCAGGCAGTTCCACCCAGAGGGAACACTTCTCTACGGCTACAAGGTTCTCGTTCAGACGCCACACATAAGGCTTTAACAGAGAACTACACGCAGAGGTTTCTCCTATAGGATCCCTAGCATAAGAAACCCATCCCATATAAACATGCTTAAAAAGAACAAGGGAAACACGAAACTACTTCATTTCCACAATATAGCTTACATACGGTTTTCCCTTTCGGGAAACCCCCGAAGGGCTTACACGAAGATAAAGAAAATTACCTTACAACCTCTCCAAACTTAGGGTACATGTGCCTTCAATATAGGCTTTTATTATAGGGAGAGGGTTACAACTACTACTAGTGAGCTGAGAGTCTGCTATCACTGGCTCTCTGCTCTGCTGGTTGCTGGATTGCTGGTGTCTGTGTTCGTGTCCTTCATTGCTGCGAGCGCCTCAATTTATAGGCGAGAGATCAGCCTTCAAGAGCCTTCTCCTCCATTATTTGCCTCTTCTTTCTTCTTTGGTATCATGGACCTATTTTGTAGGCTTCCTAGGCTTTATAGGCCTTATAGCCTTTGTAGCCCTTCTTTATAGGTTCATGAGCACATTTTTGAAAGTTGATGGAGGTATTTTTGGTGCTGCCTCCACGTTGCCTTGGCTTGGCTGCATATGAATGTGGCTTCATCTTCTTATCTTCACTTTGACAATCTTCTTGAACTTCATGATTGTGTCTTGAGAATTTTGCCTTCTCTTTGGATCTTTGTCTTCTCTCTTATATGGCTGCCAAGAGTTCCACGACTTGATTCATTTGGGCTGCGTGCATGCTGTTGGAGATTATATTTCATTGCTATTAACTAATTTAGTTTATTACTTTGATTTTTTTTTCGGGTATAGGTCCTCCATGCCCGAATTATTGATAGTAATATCAATTCAATTTAATTTTATGCTTTGGGCTGGTCCTCCGCGCCCGAATAATTGATAGTAATATCAATTCGTAGTTCATATTCTTATTCAATATTATCTGCTGGATATATCATTGCTTATTTATTCAGGCTTTTGCCCATGTCCTGCAATATCCATATGATCTTCATCTGATAGATTGAAGTCATACTTTATCTCATATTCTTTCTTTATTTCTTCAAACTTTGCATTAAACTCTTCTCGTAGTTCTTTTAAAATATCTTCTTTTAATTCTTCTTTTATTAATTTCTTGACCTCTTGGAATTTTTCATCTATTTTCATATCTATATATTCAGAATCCAGAGGATCCAACCTTTTAAAAGGCATGATTTGTATGTTTGGTATTTGGGGATTCTTCTTCCTTCATTAAAAATAACAATTCTTCTTTTACCTTTGATGAAGTTGATGCTTCACCCTTCGTATAATTTGGACTTGTTGGAGCAGAGGTACCTCCTCCTCTATACTTCTGGATGTATTCTTTTGCTTTTGGTTCTATATAATAATTCTCTCCTATCATTTCTCTTGCATATCTTAAAGCTTCATTGATATCATAGTATTTTCTCCATGATAAATCCATTTTTATTTTCCTTGCTTCCAGTTTTGTTTTAGTATTTCTTCAAAAGTAAAATATATTCCTGGCTTATTTCCATCATATAGGACATATAATCCTATTAATTCTTCTGTCTTAATATTTGCTGACTTTGGTAGCTTCTTGTTCATCATATTGAAATACTCTGCGAGACTATTTAGGATTGATAGCATATAACCTGTTTCTTCTTTTTTAGCATTATACTGAAACCAGAAATTGTCTAATATGCATTGCTGAACTTCATCCATATAAATATGACCTTTAGGCTTGAATTTGAATGTATTCGGGGGAAATATTTTAATGAATTATTTGAGCCGAAAGTGAAAACCTCGGTCCCATTGGGGAGTAACCCACGCTTCATTCCTGCAATATTGATGCACGAGAGAATATATCAGGTAAACAATTATCTTTTCCTTTAATATGCTCGAAAACAACTTTATATCCATTCCCTGTTATGATATCTTCAAATAGAACCCATCTTCTAGTGGAACTTTCTTACTATTTATTTGGTTATAGTATCTACATATTGCTTCACAATCTGTTCGTACTGTAAATTCTTTAAATCCTAAATATAACCTAAATGCATTTATTGCATGGACTACTGCAAGGATTTCCCTATCAATATTATTCACTGTTTTTAATTTATAACTTCCCGAGGCATATCTGCATATTTTCTCTTCTGCTTTTGGGGAATATTTATTAGGTTTTTGCTTTAATATAGCACCCCACCCTACTTTAGATGCATCTGTTTCGATAATAAAATAGTTATCTTCTAATGGTAATTCTAAGGGTTTCAAATTCTTCACTTTTTCTTTTATAGCCTTAACTAATTTTATGTCTTCTGAATTGAAATATTTTTGTCCATTCTTTCTTAGTTTAGCATACAAAGGTCCAGCAAGCTTTGCTAGGTTGTCTATGTAATTCCTTGCATAATTTAGAATCCCTAAAAATTGTTGTAAAACTTTTTTATCATTCATGGTATCAGGGAATTGTAATATTTTCTTAGCAATATGTTCCTGCAAGTATATTTTTCCTTCTCCTATTTCATGTCCAAGAAATTTATTTTCTCTTTGCAAATTTCCATTTTCTTTTTAGATAAGATTAAACCATTTTGTTCTACCTTTCGAAAGAAAACTTCAAGGTGAGCAATATGCTCTTTATATGACTTAGAGAAGACTAGTAAGTCATCTACATATACTAATATAAAAGCTTGATTCTCATTAAATATATTTTGCATCTTTCTTTGAAATAGTGCAGGTGCATTCTTTAATCCTAATGGCATAACTAGCCATTCATAATGACCTTGAGGACATGTAAATGCTGTCCAAGGAATAGATTTCTCGGCCATTTTTACTTGCCAAAATCCGGCCTTTAGATCAAACTTAGAAAAATATTTGCTTCCTTGTATCCTATTTATCCATTCTTGCTTATTTGGTATATTGTATGCATCATCTATGGTATTATCATTAAGTCTTTTGTAGTTTATAACCATTCTAGACTTGCCTCTAACTTCTTCAGCGTGATTTCTAACTATAAAGGCAGCTGAGCGATGAGGACTTCTACTTTCTCTAATTGCCTTTAATTTTAATAATTCTTCGATATGCATTTTAAATTCTTCTATATCTTTGGGAGTAGCTTCTATTGGTCCTGACTTGATTATATAATCAGGGTTATAATATTTATTTATTGCATACTATGGAATTCTTATCCCAATGCTTCATTGGTATTTCTCCAATGATTTGAATATCTTCTAATCTTTGCACAATCTTGTCTATATCACTCTTAGATTTTATATCTCTCTATATCCTATAATTCTTCGAATGGTATTAATCCTATATCTACACTCGGTGCATGTATTCTCTATATGATATTCTTTATGGTATTACTTGGTTCCTCTCTTTTGCTGTCTTCAGGTGGCTCTACACTATATTCATCCTCTAGATTAGATATTTCTACATTTTGTAAAGATTTCTTTGTTTTCGTACCTCAGATATGTATGGAACACTATCTTGATATGGAATGAATGTAACTCCTTCTTCATGTATAATAGTGGTTTGTAAAGATTGTTGTAAAAATCTTAATCCTAGTATCATGTCATCACTTATTACCGATAGATCTCTTATTGTAATTTCATCTATTATGTATTTTGTGCCATTTATGTAGCTTTCAATATTATATGCCAATTGATTATGGATTTTCTTTATGCCAGACATGTCTGTGGATACTTCAGCTTTATTATCATCTATGGTTTTAACTATTTCAGGGCATCTCACAAAATACTTGTCATGGATGATATTTTTTGTGCAACCCGTATCTAATAGTGCTAAAATTTTATATGAAATATTTGGCTTTAATACTATTTTAACTGGTATTCTTATTCCTAATACTTCCTTGAATGGTAAACGTACTATATATTTGCTTCCAAAACTAGTTATTGCATCTTTGAGCTGAATTAGCCTATCCCCCTTTTTCTCTTACTGTGACCATTTGATCTTTTAATTCTGTATTTTTGATATTATTATCTTCTCGATCTATATTACCACTATTATTTTCTAGCTTATATTTTAGTTCCTCTAGCTCTTCCTCTAGCTTATTAATCCGATTTTCTAAGTTTCTAACTCTACTAGATAATATTTGGTCTTCTGGCTCAATTTCTACTTCTTGTCTCCAACCTTGATTTTTTGATTTTAAACAAGAAGCACAAGCTTGCCTTGAACATATGCTACAAGTAGACCTATTCTCTTGACTTGGATAGTATATACAAAAGGCACATTTTATATTATAATCACCTTTACCTCTAATCCAATCATGTTGACATTCTACCTGGTTCATCATTTCTACTTTTAATCCTGCAAATTCGTCTATTAAATCTATATCATCTTCACTTGAATCATCTTCTAAATCTGATTCTCTACTTCATCGGTTTCTATGATTGAATATATTGACTCATCATCTTTTATTTCATCATCACATACTAATATATTCTCATTAACACTATCTACAATTAGTACCCTTTCTTGCTCTTCTATTTTACTAGAATACCTTTTCTGGTCTTTATTAGGACATGTTTTACTTAGGTGGTCAGGTGAGTTGCATATAAAGCACCTACATGTACTATCATAAGTCTTTCTAGGATTATACCTTCTTACATTTCTCTTATGTAAAAACGGAGCTCTATTGTCTGGCCTTCTTAGGAAATATCTTCTCTTTGTTCTATAATTTCTATTATCTCTTCGTTCAGGTTTATAATGTTTCTTACTCCTATGCCGTTCTTCTCCATACGATAATGGTATTTGGACTATATTATTGAGAAATTGTAATCTGATTTCTTCATAGATCTTTGGGCTTGAATGCTCGTACATACCTTCCTTAGTTGTTTGAAAACAAATGTTATGGCTTGGGATATATTTATAATGGATCCTTCTGTTTCTTTCTTATATTCCTCAAATATTATAGATCCTAAAGGGTCAGGTAATTTATTAAAATACCTCTCAACCACACCTCTATTATATCCTTGCTTGGCAGTGGTAGCATTATATAAATAATGCTGAGAGAATTCTTTTATACCTTTCCAACTTGTTAGAGTTAATTTTTCTATCTCTCTCAGTCGTTCATTTTGTAATGCAGTGAATCCTAATTCTGGGTCTTCTGCTATGATTATACTTGATATAACATTAGCAAAGTTATTTGGATTACTTCCAGCTCTTTTTAGTTCTTCATAATTGACTGGATATGTTTCTACCCATTGTTCCCATAGAACCTTTGCAGATTCTCCTAAAAATGTTTCAAGATAAGTTAACATGTCTTCTACCTTGGTGCCTATATTATGCTGGTTTTGTATATATTTTGAACTATTAACCCTTTCCATATGCTAAGGATATTCGGCCAATCTATTGGGTCATGGGCTGCTAAATTTAATATCGCACCATCATTTCTAGTATTTTGAAATTGTACCGGTTTTTCAAAATTTCTTCTTTTGGTACCCATATATCTATATTGTTCAGGAATGTAAGATGGTTGGAAATCATCTTTTCAGGTGGCCATTTTCCAGCTGACCTAGTTGATCTTTCTCTTTCACCTTCTCTCTTTACTGAAGTTTCACCATATGTACTTCTTTTCTTTTACTATTTCTACTTCCATGGCTTCCATTGCATTTTCTAAATTATGTAAACCTACCTCATCTAAGGAGTTTATAAAGTCATTGTATTCTTCCGCCTCATCATATCTTTCATTTTCTATCCACATTTCCTTCATCAATTCTTCTTCCTCTTCATAACTTTCAGTTAATAATTGATTGTTTATATCCCATTGCTCCTCTTCACTTATGCTTTTATCTTTCTGGCTTTGGTCAGTGTTATTGTTTTTATTCTTCTTGTCTTTTTTTCTTGTGTTACCTTATTATTTAACATGATTGAACTACTAGCGAATAATTCTTCTCATTTTTTAATTTCTTTAATCTTGCAATTTCTCTAATGAAAAACAATTCCCTTTCTCTAATCTTAGGCCAGTCCTTCGTCATTGAGTTATTATACTCCCAATCTATATGTTTTAACTTGTCTTCACAATGTTTTATTTCATCATCTACTCCTGTCTTTTCCATACATTCCATTGAGGTGTTATTCCTATTATCACTAAATTCTGTGTCTGACATGAGCGATTCCGTGTCATCTAAGGATGCTGCTTTATAATTGGTGAACCTAATGCTACTAGTCCCTTCGCAATTTTGATAACTGATATAAGTTTCAGGTTGCTTTAATTCCTTCTTTTCTATTAAATCACCTATATTCCATTCTTCTCCTGCTCTTTCTTCGGAACTTACTTTAAGAGGACTCATGAATTTAATGCCTTTAGACTGCATGCTTTCAATTACATCGTCAACATTTACTCTATATCTAGAACTACTTTATTAGTAAGCCTTCCTATAAATTCTATGCTTACTAACAAATTTGTTCCTTTAAAATCTTCATATCCTTTAGTCTGAAATCCAAAACTCATTTTGTCAATAAATTCTTTCACGGGCATCATTAGGTCTGGAGCTATATAGGTTATTAATCTATTTTCATTCATATCTCCTTCCATAAATCCTAATGCTGCTTTATCCACGGATCCCCATCTTTTGTCTAATAAGATTATTAAAACCTTTGCTCCTAACTTCTTTCTTGTCATTCCTTTGACTCCTATGATATACATACCTTGATGGATATATTTATAACCACAATATTTAAGTTCATTTTCAATATTCCTACTTACAATTTTTAGATCTACTGGATGTGTTAATACACTTAGTTCTATTTCTCTGGATATTCTATATAAACCACTCCTACTTTCGAACATACCCATATGGTAAACCTGCTGTGGTTTTATTTTTCTTAGCGTATCCTTCTGATACCTTTCTAGGTCTCTTTGCAAGTCTATAACTTCTTATAAATTAATGTCATCAGCATTGCTGCATGACATTCTATGCCTTAATGCTAAGGGTTTCGAATCTTGTCTTACTAATTGGATATTTTTGTCTCTTCTAGTGAGGCTTTTAGATATGTCCATTTTCTGAGTTGATATTTTTTGGTGATGCTAAAATTCCAGACGAGGCTAACACAATATCTTTGTTACCTTGTTCACTATTTAGTTTTCCTAAAATCTGAATTAATAATTGGATGATTGTGTTATTTTGCCTTATTATTATTTTCGAGTCTTCTTTTGGCGAATCGTGATCAGAGAACCCGATAGGAGGTGTTAGATATTTTGCTACTTCGCTTAATGCTTGGTTATATTCGGTCATGCAACTATGAGAGGATCAAAGTTTTTACCTCTTGCACTAACTTTTTAATTTCAGATATGTCTTGTCTTGTGTCTGTGCCAGATAACAAGTCTTTATGTTTATTTAGACAAAGTCCTATACTTTTCCCAATGGACTGCACTTCTTCTTTAATATAATCGTTATTCTTACTAACTATGTTCTGTCTTGCTTTTGCTTCTTCAAGCTTATGTAAAGCTATATCAATTTTATTATTCAACCCGGAGTACTTCTCTACGAGTTTTTGATATTCTTTAAATAGACTTTCAAATTTTTGATCTAAGCTGTATTGTCTTTTTCCCCAAGTTATGAAGAAATTATATATCAGGTCAACAACTATATTTAGTTGGCTATGCGTACTATGCCAAGTATGCTCTTCAGAAGGATTTATTCTGCACTTTATATCAATATTTTCTTTAGTTTTTATTACCTTACCTGCGCTAACTTCTAAATTTAGATACTTTAACCTTTCAATGATTAAACACTGGCTCTGATACCATAATATACGGGGTATAAAAATACTAAAATAATACACGGAGAATACAAAAATTTAAATGCTATAAAATATACGATTACAAATTTTTAGTTTTATAAATTTATTTGCGTTAATATTGATACTTATATATTAATATTAGACCGTACGTATATACTGCAGGATTTTACAGGCTGGCGAGGCCAACAGACAAGCGAGGGTGTGCGCAGTGGTGTAAAAGTCCTACTCGGTACTAACCATATTTCTTACTATATTGCTTCAGGAGTAGCTAAGTTATTTCCCTAGATGTTTTTAATCAAATTTATATGGGTCGTTCTCTTATCATCTTCCCAGGCAGTTCCACCCAGAGGGAACACTTCTCTACGGCTACAAGGTTCTCGTTCAGACGCCACACATAAGGCTTTAACAGAGAACTACACGCAGAGGTTCTCCTATAGGATCCCTAGCATAAGAAACCCATCCCATATAAACATGCTTAAAAAGAACAAGGGAAACACGAAACTACTTCATTTTCACAATATAGCTTACATACGGTTTTCCCTTTCGGGAAACCCCCGAAGGGCTTACACGAAGATAAAGAAAATTACCTTACAACCTCTCCAAACTTAGGGTACAGGTGCCTTCAATATAGTGGCTTTTATTATAGGGAGAGGGTTACAACTACTACTAGTGAGCTGAGAGTCTGCTATCACTGGCTCTCTGCTCTGCTGGTTGCTGGATTGCTGGTGTCTGTGTTCGTGTCCTTCATTGCTGCGAGCGCCTCAATTTATAGGCGAGAGATCAGCCTTCAAGAGCCTTCTCCTCCATTATTTGCCTCTTCTTTCTTCTTTGGTATCATGGACCTATTTTGTAGGCTTCCTAGGCTTTATAGGCCTTATAGCCTTTGTAGCCCTTCTTTATAGGTTCATGAGCACATTTTTGAAAGTTGATGGAGGTATTTTTGGTGCTGCCTCCACGTTGCCTTGGCTGCATATGAATGTGGCTTCATCTTCTTATCTTCACTTTGACAATCTTCTTGAACTTCATGATTGTGTCTTGAGAATTTTGCCTTCTCTTTGGATCTTTTGTCTTCTCTCTTATATGGCTGCCAAGAGTTCCACGACTTGATTCATTTGGGCTGCGTGCATGCTGTTGGAGATTATATTTCATTGCTATTAACTAATTTAGTTTTATTACTTTGATTTTTTTTTTCGGGTATAGGTCCTCCATGCCCGAATTATTGATAGTAATATCAATTCAATTTAATTTTATGCTTTGGGCTGGTCCTCCGCGCCCGAATAATACGGGGTATAAAAATACTAAAATAATACACGGAGAATACAAAAATTTAAATGCTATAAAATATACGATTACAAATTTTTAGTTTTATAAATTTATTTGCGTTAATATTGATACTTATATATTAATATTAGACCGTACGTATATACTGCAGGATCTTTTACAGGCTGGCGAGGCCAACAGACAAGCGAGAGGGTGTGCGCAGTGGTGTAAAAGTCCTACTCGGTACTAACCGTATTTCTTACTATATTGCTTCAGGAGTAGCTAAGTTTATTTCCCTAGATGTTTTTAATCAAATTTATATGGGTCGTTCTCTTATCGTCTTCCCAGGCAGTTCCACCCAGAGGGAACACTTCTCTACGGCTACAAGGTTCTCGTTCAGACGCCACACATAAGGCTTTAACAGAGAACTACACGCAGAGGTTTCTCCTATAGGATCCCTAGCATAAGAAACCCATCCCATATAAACATGCTTAAAAAGAACAAGGGAAACACGAAACTACTTCATTTCCACAATATAGCTTACATACGGTTTTCCCTTTCGGGAAACCCCGAAGGGCTTACACGAAGATAAAAAGAAAAATTACTTACAACCTCTCCAAACTTAGGGTACATGTGCCTTCAATATAGTGGCTTTTATTATAGGGAGAGGGTTACAACTACTACTAGTGAGCTGAGAGTCTGCTATCACTGGCTCTCTGCTCTGCTGGTTGCTGGATTGCTGTGTGTCTGTGTTCGTGTCCTTCATTGCTGCGAGCGCCTCAATTTATAGGCGAGAGATCAGCCTTCAAGAGCCTTCTCCTCCATTATTTGCCTCTTCTTTCTTCTTTGGTATCATGGACCTATTTTGTAGGCTTCCTAGGCTTTATAGGCCTTATAGCCTTTGTAGCCCTTCTTTATAGGTTCATGAGCACATTTTTGAAAGTTGATGGAGGTATTTTTGGTGCTGCCTCCACGTTGCCTTGGCTGCATATGAATGTGGCTTCATCTTCTTATCTTCACTTTGACAATCTTCTTGAACTTCATGATTGTGTCTTGAGAATTTTGCCTTCTCTTTGGATTTTTGTCTTCTCTCTTATATGGCTGCCAAGAGTTCCACGACTTGATTCATTTGGGCTGCGTGCATGCTGTTGGAGATTATATTTCATTGCTATTAACTAATTTAGTTTTATTACTTTGATTTTTTTTTTCGGGTATAGGTCCTCCATGCCCGAATTATTGATAGTAATATCAATTCAATTTAATTTTATGCTTTGGGCTGGTCCTCCGCGCCCGAATAATACGGGGTATAAAAATACTAAAATAATACACGGAGAATACAAAAATTTAAATGCTATAAAATATACGATTACAAATTTTTAGTTTTATAAATTTATTTGCGTTAATATTGATACTTATATATTAATATTAGACCGTACGTATATACTGCAGGATCTTTTACAGGCTGGCGAGGCCAACAGACAGCGAGGGGTGTGCGCAGTGGTGTAAAAGTCCTACTCGGTACTAACCGTATTTCTTACTATATTGCTTCAGGAGTAGCTAAGTTTATTTCCCTAGATGTTTTTAATCAAATTTATATGGGTCGTTCTCTTATCATCTTCCCAGGCAGTTCCACCCAGAGGAACACTTCTCTACGGCTACAAGGTTCTCGTTCAGACGCCACACATAAGGCTTTAACAGAGAACTACACGCAGAGGTTTCTCCTATAGGATCCCTAGCATAAGAAACCCATCCCATATAAACATGCTTAAAAAGAACAAGGGAAACACGAAACTACTTCATTTCCACAATATAGCTTACATACGGTTTTCCCTTTCGGGAAACCCCCGAAGGGCTTACACGAAGATAAAGAAAATTACCTTACAACCTCTCCAAACTTAGGGTACATGTGCCTTCAATATAGTGGCTTTTATTATAGGGAGAGGGTTACAACTACTACTAGTGAGCTGAGAGTCTGCTATCACTGGCTCTCTGCTCTGCTGGTTGCTGGATTGCTGGTGTCTGTGTTCGTGTCCTTCATTGCTGCGAGCGCCTCAATTTATAGGCGAGAGATCAGCCTTCAAGAGCCTTCTCCTCCATTATTTGCCTCTTCTTTCTTCTTTGGTATCATGGACCTATTTGTAGGCTTCCTAGGCTTTATAGGCCTTATAGCCTTTGTAGCCCTTCTTTATAGGTTCATGAGCACATTTTGAAAGTTGATGGAGGTATTTTTGGTGCTGCCTCCACGTTGCCTTGGCTGCATATGAATGTGGCTTCATCTTCTTATCTTCACTTTGACAATCTTCTTGAACTTCATGATTGTGTCTTGAGAATTTTGCCTTCTCTTTGGATCTTTGTCTTCTCTCTTATATGGCTGCCAAGAGTTCCACGACTTGATTCATTTGGCTGCGTGCATGCTGTTGGAGTATATTTATATTTATTAGACTAATTTAGTTTTATTACTTTGATTTTTTTTTTTCGGGTATAGGTCCTCCATGCCCGAATTATTGATAGTAATATCAATTCAATTTAATTTTATGCTTTGGGCTGGTCCTCCGCGCCCGAATAATACGGGGTATAAAAAATACTAAAATAATACACGGAGAATACAAAAATTTAAATGCTATAAAATATACGATTACAAATTTTTAGTTTTATAAATTTATTTGCGTTAATATTGATACTTATATATTAATATTAGACCGTACGTATATACTGCAGGATCTTTTACAGGCTGGCGAGGCCAACAGACAAGCGAGGGTGTGCGCAGTGGTGTAAAAGTCCTACTCGGTACTAACCGTATTTCTTACTATATTGCTTCAGGAGTAGCTAAGTTTATTTCCCTAGATGTTTTAATCAAATTATATGGGTCGTTCTCTTATCGTCTTCCCAGGCAGTTCCCACAGAGGGAACACTTCTCTACGGCTACAAGGTTCTCGTTCAGACGCCACACATAAGGCTTTAACAGAGAACTACACGCAGAGGTTTCTCCTATAGGATCCCTAGCATAAGAAACCCATCCCATATAAACATGCTTAAAAGAACAAGGGAAACACGAAACTACTTCATTTCCACAATATAGCTTACATACGGTTTTCCCTTTCGGGAAAACCCCCGAAGGGCTTACACGAAGATAAAGAAAATTACCTTACAACCTCTCCAAACTTTAGGGTACAGGTGCCTTCAATATAGTGGCTTTTATTATAGGGAGAGGGTTACAACTACTACTAGTGAGCTGAGAGTCTGCTATCACTGGCTCTCTGCTCTGCTGGTTGCTGGATTGCTGGTGTCTGTGTTCGTGTCCTTCATTGCTGCGAGCGCCTCAATTTATAGGCGAGAGATCAGCCTTCAAGAGCCTTCTCCTCCATTATTTGCCTCTTCTTTCTTCTTTGGTATCATGGACCTATTTGTAGGCTTCCTAGGCTTTATAGGCCTTATAGCCTTTGTAGCCCTTCTTTATAGGTTCATGAGCACATTTTTGAAAGTTGATGGAGGTATTTTTGGTGCTGCCTCCACGTTGCCTTGGCTGCATATGAATGTGGCTTCATCTTCTTATCTTCACTTTGACAATCTTCTTGAACTTCATGATTGTGTCTTGAGAATTTTGCCTTCTCTTTGGATCTTTGTCTTCTCTCTTATATGGCTGCCAAGAGTTCCACGACTTGATTCATTTGGGCTGCGTGCATGCTGTTGGAGATTATATTTCATTGCTATTAACTAATTTAGTTTTATTACTTTGATTTTTTTTTCGGGTATAGGTCCTCCATGCCCGAATTATTGATAGTAATATCAATTCAATTTAATTTTATGCTTTGGGCTGGTCCTCCGCGCCCGAATAATTGATAGTATATCAATTCGTAGTTCATATTCTTATTCAATATTATCTGCTGGATATATCATTGCTTATTTATTCAGGCTTTTGCCCATGTCCTGCAATATCCATATGATCTTCATCTGATAGATTGAAGTCATACTTTATCTCATATTCTTTCTTTATTTCTTCAAACTTTGCATTAAACTCTTCTCGTAGTTCTTTAAAATATCTTCTTTAATTCTTCTTTTATTAATTCTTGACCTCTTGGAATTTTTCATCTATTTTCATATCTATATATTCAGAATCCAGAGGATCCAAACCTTTTAAAAGGCATGATTTGTATGTTTGGTATTTTGGGGATTCTTCTTCCTTCATTAAAAATAACAATTCTTCTTTTACCTTTGATGAAGTTGATGCTTCACCCTTCGTATAATTTGGACTTGTTGGAGCAGAGGTACCTCCTCCTCTATACTTTGGATGTAGTTCTTTTGCTTTTGGTTCTATATAATAATTCTCTCCTATCATTTCTCTTGCATATCTTAAAGCTTCATTGATATCATAGTATTTTCTCCATGATAAATCCATTTTTATTTTCCTTGCTTCCAGTTTTTGTTTTAGTATTTCTTCAAAAGTAAAATATATTCCTGGCTTATTTCCATCATATAGGACATATAATCCTATTAATTCTTCTGTCTTAATATTTGCTGACTTTGGTAGCTTCTTGTTCATCATATTGAAATACTCTGCGAGACTATTTAGGATTGATAGCATATAACCTGTTTCTTTTTTTAGCATTATACTAAAACCAGAATTGTCTAATATGCATTGCTGAACTTCATCCATATAAATATGACCTTTAGGCTTGAATTTGAATGTATTCGGGGGAAATATTTTTAATGAATTATTTGAGCCGAAAGTGAAAACCTCGGTCCCATTGGGGAGTAACCCACGCTTCATTCCTGCAATATTGATGCACGAGAGAATATATCAGGTAAACAATTATCTTTTCCTTTAATATGCTCGAAAACAACTTTATATCCATTCCCTGTTATGATATCTTCAAATAGAACCCATCTTCTAGTGGAACTTTTCTTACTATTTATTTGGTTATAGTATCTACATATTGCTTCACAATCTGTTCGTACTGTAAATTCTTTAAATCCTAAATATAACCTAAATGCATTTATTGCATGGACTACTGCAAGGATTTCCCTATCAATATTATTCACTGTTTTTAATTTATAACTTCCCGAGGCATATCTGCATATTTTCTCTTCTGCTTTTGGGGAATATTTATTAGGTTTTTGCTTTAATATAGCACCCCATCCTACTTTAGATGCATCTGTTTCGATAATAAAATAGTTATCTTCTAATGGTAATTCTAAGGGTTTCAAATTCTTCACTTTTTCTTTTATAGCCTTAACTAATTTTATGTCTTCTGAATTGAAATATTTGTCCATTCTTTCTTAGTTTAGCATACAAAGGTCCAGCAAGCTTTGCTAGGTTGTCTATGTAATTCCTTGCATAATTTAGAATCCCTAAAAATTGTTGTAAAACTTTTTTATCATTCATGGTATCAGGGAATTGTAATATTTTCTTAGCAATATGTTCCTGCAAGTATATTTTTCCTTCTCCTATTTCATGTCCAAGAAAATTTATTTTCTCTTTGCAAATTTCCATTTTCTTTTTAGATAAGATTAAACCATTTTGTTCTACCTTTCGAAAGAAAACTTCAAGGTGAGCAATATGCTCTTTATATGACTTAGAGAAGACTAGTAAGTCATCTACATATACTAATATAAAAGCTTGATTCTCATTAAATATATTTTGCATCTTTCTTTGAAATAGTGCAGGTGCATTCTTTAATCCTAATGGCATAACTAGCCATTCATAATGACCTTGAGGACATGTAAATGCTGTCCAAGGAATAGATTCCTCGGCCATTTTTACTTGCCAAAATCCGGCCTTTAGATCAAACTTAGAAAAATATTTGCTTCCTTGTATCCTATTTATCCATTCTTGCTTATTTGGTATATTGTATGCATCATCTATGGTATTATCATTAAGTCTTTTGTAGTTTATAACCATTCTAGACTTGCCTCTAACTTCTTCAGCGTGATTTCTAACTATAAAGGCAGCTGAGCGATGAGGACTTCTACTTTCTCTAATTGCCTTTAATTTTAATAATTCTTCGATATGCATTTTAAATTCTTCTATATCTTTGGGAGTAGCTTCTATTGGTCCTGACTTGATTATATAATCAGGGTTTATAATATTTATTTTGCATACTATGGAATTCTTATCCCAATGCTTCATTGGTATTTCTCCAATGATTTGAATATCTTCTAATCTTTGCACAATCTTGTCTATATCACTCTTAGATTTTATATCTCTATACCAATTCGGCGAGAATGATTGTAATCCTATACACTCGGTGCATGTATTCTCTATATGATATTCTTCTATGGTATTACTTGGTTCCTCTCTTTTGCTGTCTTCAGGTGGCTCTACACTATATTCATCCTCTAGATTAGATATTTCTACATTTTGTAAAGATTTTCTTTGTTTTCGTACCTCAGATATGTATGGAACACTATCTTGATATGGAATGAATGTAACTCCTTCTTCATGTATAATAGTGGTTTGTAAAGATTGTTGTAAAAATCTTAATCCTAGTATCATGTCATCACTTATTACCGATAGATCTCTTATTGTAATTTCATCTATTATGTATTTTGTGCCATTTATGTAGCTTTCAATATATATGCCAATTGATTATGGATTTTCTTTATGCCAGACATGTCTGTGGATACTTCAGCTTTATTATCATCTATGTTTTAACTATTTCAGGGCATCTCACAAAATACTTGTCATGGATGATATTTTTGTGCAACCCGTATCTAATAGTGCTAAAATTTTATATGAAATATTTGGCTTTAAACTATTTTAACTGGTATTCTTATTCCTAATACTTCCTTGAATGGTAAACGTACTATATATTTGCTTCCAAAACTAGTTATTGCATCTTTGAGCTGAATTAGCCTATCCCCCTTTTTCTCTCTTACTGTGACCATTTGATCTTTTAATTCTGTATTTTTGATATTATTATCTTCTCGATCTATATTACCACTTATTTTCTAGCTTATATTTTAGTTCCTCTAGCTCTTCCTCTAGCTTATTAATCCGATTTTCTAAGTTTCTAACTCTACTAGATAATATTTGGTCTTCTGGCTCAATTTCTACTTCTTGTCTCCAACCTTGATTTTTTGATTTTAAACAAGAAGCACAAGCTTGCCTTGAACATATGCTACAAGTAGACCTATTCTCTTGACTTGGATAGTATATACAAAAGGCACATTTTATATTATAATCACCTTACCTCTAATCCAATCATGTTGACATTCTACCTGGTTCATCATTTCTACTTTTAATCTGCAAATCGTCTATTAAATCTATATCATCTTCACTTGAATCATCTTCTAAAATCTGATTCTCTACTTCATCGGTTTCTATGATTGAATATATTGACTCATCATCTTTTATTTATCATCACATACTAATATATTCTCATTAACACTATCTACAATTAGTACCCTTTTTGCTCTTCTATTTTACTAGAATACCTTTTCTGGTCTTTATTAGGACATGTTTTACTTAGGTGGTCAGGTGAGTTGCATATAAAGCACCTACATGTACTATCATAAGTCTTTCTAGGATTATACCTTCTTACATTTCTCTTATGTAAAAACGGAGCTCTATTGTCTGACCTTCTTAGGAAATATCTTCTCTTTGTTCTATAATTTCTATTATCTCTTCGTTCAGGTTTATAATGTTTCTTACTCCTATGCCGTTCTTCTCCATACGATAATGGTATTTGGACTATATTATTGCAGAAATTGTAATCTGATTTCTTCATAGATCTTTGGGCTTGAATGCTCGTACATACCTTCCTTAGTTGTTTGAAAACAAATGTTATGGCTTGGATATATTTATAATGGATCCTTCTGTTTCTTTCTTATATTCCTCAAATATTATAGATCCTAAGGGTCAGGTAATTTATTAAAATACCTCTCAACCACACCTCTATTATATCCTTGCTTGGCAGTGGTAGCATTATATAAATAATGCTGAGAGAATTCTTTTATACCTTTCCAACTTGTTAGAGTTAATTTTTCTATCTCTCTCAGTCGTTCATTTTGTAATGCAGTGAATCCTAATTCTGGGTCTTCTGCTATGATTATACTTGATATACATTAGCAAAGTTATTTGGATTACTTCCAGCTCTTTTTAGTTCTTCATAATTGACTGGATATGTTTCTACCCATTGTTCCCATAGAACCTTTGCAGATTCTCCTAAAAATGTTTCAAGATAAGTTAACATGTCTTCTACCTTGGTGCCTATATTATGCTGGGTTTGTATATATTTTTGAACTATTAACCCTTTCCATATGCTAAGGATATTCGGCCAATCTATTGGGTCATGGGCTGCTAAATTTAATATCGCACCATCATTTCTAGTATTTTGAAATTGTACCGTTTTTCAAAATTTCTTCTTTTGGTACCCATATATCTATATTGTTCAGGAATGTAAGATGGTTGGAAATCATCTTTTTCAGGTGGCCATTTTCCAGCTGACCTAGTTGATCTTTCTCTTTCACCTTCTCTCTTTACTGAAGTTTCACCATATGTACTTCTTTTTCTTTTACTATTTTCTACTTCCATGGCTTCCATTGCATTTTCTAATTATGTAAACCTACCTCATCTAAGGAGTTTATAAAGTCATTGTATTCTTCCGCCTCATCATATCTTTCATTTTCTATCCACATTCCTTCATCAATTCTTCTTCCTCTTCATAACTTTCAGTTAATAATTGATTGTTTATATCCCATTGCTCCTCTTCACTTATGCTTTTATCTTTCTGGCTTTGGTCAGTGTTATTGTTTTTATCTTCTTGTCTTTCTTCTTGTGTTACCTTATTATTTAACATGATTGAACTACTAGCGAATAATTTCTTCTCATTTTTTAATTTCTTTAATCTTGCAATTTCTCTAATGAAAAAAATTCCCTTTCTCTAATCTTAGGCCAGTCCTTCGTCATTGAGTTATTATACTCCCAATCTATATGTTTTAACTTGTCTTCACAATGTTTTATTTCATCATCTACTCCTGTCTTTTCCATACATTCCATTGAGGTGTTATTCTATTATTATCACTAAATTCTGTGTCTGACATGAGCGATTCCGTGTCATCTAAGGATGCTGCTTTATAATTGGTGAACCTAATGCTACTAGTCCCTTCGCAATTTTGATAACTGATATAAGTTTCAGGTTGCTTTAATTCCTCTTTTCTATTAAATCACCTATATTCCATTCTTCTCCTGCTCTTTCTTCGGAACTTACTTTAAGAGGACTCATGAATTTAATGCCTTTAGACTGCATGCTTTCAATTACATCGTCAACATTTACTCTATATCTAGAACTACTTTTATTAGTAAGCCTTCCTATAAATTCTATGCTTATAACAAATTGTTCCTTTAAAATCTCATATCCTTTAGTCTGAAATCCAAAATCTTCAATTTTGTCATATCTGATCCAAAATCTCATTTGGTCATAAATTCTTTCACGGGCATCATTAGGTCTGGAGCTATATAGGTATTAATCTATTTCATTCATATCTCCTTCCATAAATCCTAATGCTGCTTTATCCACGGATCCCCATCTTTTGTCTAATAAGATTATTAAAACCTTTGCTCCTAACTTCTTTCTTGTCATTCCTTGACTCCTATGATATACATACCTTGATGGATATATTTATAACCACAATATTTAAGTTCATTTTCAATATTCCTACTTACAATTTTTAGATCTACGATGTGTTAATACACTTAGTTCTATTTCTCTGGATATTCTATATAAACCACTCCTACTTTCGAACATACCCATATGGTAAACCTGCTGTGGTTTTATTTTTCTTAGCGTATCCTTCTGATACCTTTCTAGGTCTCTTTGCAAGTCTATAACTTCTTATAAATTAATGTCATCAGCATTGCTGCATGACATTCTATGCCTTAATGCTAAGGGTTTCGAATCTTGTCTTACTAATTGGATATTTTTGTCTCTTCTAGTGAGGCTTTTAGATATGTCCATTTTTCTGAGTTGATATTTTTGGTGATGCTAAAATTCCAGACGACGAGGCTAACACAATATCTTTGTTACCTTGTTCACTATTTAGTTTCCTAAAATCTGAATAATAATTGGATGATTGTGTTATTTTGCCTTATTATTATTTTCGAGTCTTCTTTTGGCGAATCGTGATCAGAGAACCCGATAGGAGGTGTTAGATATTTTGCTACTTCGCTTAATGCTTGGTTATATTCGGTCATGCAACTATGAGAGGATCAAAGTTTTTACCTCTTGCACTAACTTTTTAATTTCAGATATGTCTTGTCTTGTGTCTGTGCCAGATAACAAGTCTTTATGTTTATTTAGACAAAGTCCTATACTTTTCCCAATGGACTGCACTTCTTCTTAATATAATCGTTATTCTTACTAACTATGTTCTGTCTTGCTTTTGCTTCTTCAAGCTTATGTAAAGCTATATCAATTTTATTATTCAACCCGGAGTACTTCTCTACGAGTTTTTGATATTCTTTAAATAGACTTTCAAATTTTTGATCTAAGCTGTATTGTCTTTTCCCCAAGTTATGAAGAAATATATATCAGGTCAACAACTATATTTAGTTGGCTATGCGT
This sequence comes from Avena eriantha, assembly GCA_910589775.1. Taxonomy (NCBI): domain Eukaryota; kingdom Viridiplantae; phylum Streptophyta; class Magnoliopsida; order Poales; family Poaceae; genus Avena; species Avena eriantha. The sequence goes on from CAJUXJ010000821.1 coordinate 27,550, forward strand.
ACTATGCCAAGTATGCTCTTCAGAAGGATTTATTCTGCACTTTATATCAATATTTTCTTTAGTTTTTATTACCTTACCTGCGCTAACTTCTAAATTTAGATACTTTAACCTTTCAATGATTAAACACTGGCTCTGATACCAATAATATACGGGGTATAAAAATACTAAAATAATACACGGAGAATACAAAATTTAAATGCTATAAAATATACGATTACAAATTTTTAGTTTTATAAATTATTTGCGTTAATATTGATACTTATATATTAATATTAGACCGTACGTATATACTGCAGGATCTTTTACAGGCTGGCGAGGCCAACAGACAAGCGAGGGTGTGCGCAGTGGTGTAAAAGTCCTACTCGGTACTAACCGTATTTCTTACTATATTGCTTCAGGAGTAGCTAAGTTTATTTCCCTAGATGTTTTTAATCAAATTTATATGGGTCGTTCTCTTATCGTCTTTCCAGGCAGTTCCACCCAGAGGGAACACTTCTCTACGGCTACAAGGTTCTCGTTCAGACGCCACACATAAGGCTTTAACAGAGAACTACACGCAGAGGTTTCTCCTATAGGATCCCTAGCATAAGAAACCCATCCCATATAAACATGCTTAAAAAAACAAGGGAAACACGAAACTACTTCATTTCCACAATATAGCTTACATACGGTTTTCCCTTTCGGGAAACCCCCGAAGGGCTTACACGAAGATAAAGAAAATTACCTTACAACCTCTCCAAACTTAGGGTACATGTGCCTTCAATATAGTGGCTTTTATTATAGGGAGAGGGTTACAACTACTACTAGTGAGCTGAGAGTCTGCTATCACTGGCTCTCTGCTCTGCTGGTTGCTGGATTGCTGGGTTGTCTGTGTTCGTGTCCTTCATTGCTGCGAGCGCCTCAATTTATAGGCGAGAGATCAGCCTTCAAGAGCCTTCTCCTCCATTATTTGCCTCTCTTTCTTCTTTGGTATCATGGACCTATTTTGTAGGCTTCCTAGGTTTATAGGCCTTATAGCCTTGTAGCCCTTCTTTATAGGTTCATGAGCACATTTTGAAAGTTGATGGAGTATTTTTGGTGCTGCCTCCACGTTGCCTTGGGCTGCATATGAATGTGGCTTCATCTTCTTATCTTCACTTTGACAATCTTCTTGAACTTCATGATTGTGTCTTGAGAATTTGCCTTCTCTTTGGATCTTTGTCTTCTCTCTTATATGGCTGCCAAGAGTTCCACGACTTGATTCATTTGGGCTGCGTGCATGCTGTTGGAGATTATATTTCATTGCTATTAACTAATTTAGTTTTATTACTTTGATTTTTTTTTTTCGGGTATAGGTCCTCCATGCCCGAATTATGATAGTAATATCAATTCAATTTAATTTTATGCTTGGGCTGGTCCTCCGCGCCGAAATATGGGGTATAAAAATACTAAAATAATACACGGAGAATACAAAATTTAAATGCTATAAAATATACGATTACAAATTTTTAGTTTTATAAATTATTTGCGGTAATATTGATACTTATATATTAATATTAGACCGTACGTATATACTGCAGGATCTTTTACAGGCTGGCGAGGCCAACAGACAAGCGAGGGTG
>CAJUXJ010000822.1:0-24120 GCA_910589775.1 Avena eriantha
CGCAAGCATGATCCGGCGGCGCTCGGGTGCAGGTTGCCGCCGATGTTGCTATCGTCCCTATACCCGTCGGCCATGGTGGTTCTCCAAGATTTTGGTGAATGGCCCTAGGTGAGTGCTCTCTATTCTTTTTTCTTTCTTCTTCTCTAATTGTAGTGCTAATCTCAGACATGTCAATTTGGTGTGCTCACTCACTCGGTTTGGCTCTGATTTTAGGATTCGTCTTCTTTCATGTGAATTATGTGGCTGTCTATAGACTATAGTCTATACTATGTTCCTGCATCTATTCATGACGCTCGATTGTTCTGAAGGCAGGTAATTCATGTTTGCGAGCTTTTCCTTGTGGGTGAGGGTGCCTGTTGCCGTGTTGTGGTTCCCCATATCATATCTATCTGGGGGTCTATGTTTTGCATCCTGCTGCCATTCTGTTCCTTGCTGACGTATTATATGCACTCAATTGATGTTGTTGTTGGTTCTCTTATGTGTGGGTGTGAGGGACTTGGTTGCCAGATTCACAGTTGGGCGTCCTGTTCTCCGCTACTGTTGTTGTCAGCTTTGTGCTCGCTGCTGACAGTGTCCATCGAGACTGAGTGCCTTCTGTTTTATAATCGGATGTTTATGATACCATGCTCGATGGTGTTGGCGACGTCCGTGAGACCAAGAAGATGATTCCCCATTCGACTGATGCTAACACTATTAGTTTGGTCTTTCGGTGACCATTTACTTTACTGGCATATGTGGGTGATATATGTATATGTGTCCACATATGCTTTTGGGTGGGTAGTCATGTGTGGCATCCTATGCTTTACCAGATTGAGTGGAGGGATGGAGCTTTTGATCATGGTCTCAATTTGCTCTATATTTGTTCGACTTGGACCAGAGACCTAGTGGTAATCGTGAGCTTTGCTAAATCCGTAAAAAACTCTCAGGTTGCTGATTTGCTCGGTATTTTTCATACATCTTAAATCCTTGAGGATAGGTCATATGTCTGAGTTGATACCATCGTTGATTAAATTATTTGCATTACCCATTACAAAATGACTTCACGCCAGTAGACATTCTGGGATGGTCCTAATAGTTTTGCTTCTTAGATACTTTGTGAATGCACCGATTCAATGGCTGTAAGCTAGCATATTTTTTTATTTGATTAACTAATTAGAAATCACTGTTTTCAGGTTATTCAGATATCTTGCAAATTGATGGCATACAATATGATAGCCCAACTTGGCCTCTATGTATGGTCTGAAGGAACAATCCAAAATGGATTTATGATTCACAAGGCTAATTAAAATGCTGGAGTTTTCAGAAACTGATACAGAAGAGATCCTAGGTGAGAAATGGTGGAACTGATCATGGTTGTCACCAGATACCACATGGATGACCTGAGTTCGAACTTCCCCTTGATTAGCCTCTTTCTAATACCTTAGTTTGTAGTCCCTTTCTGTAGCCCCCTCACTGATTCTTAGAAAATATACGAATATACATGTTTATTAGTTAATCCATTGGTGTTAGTTTGGATTGGCTCATGCCCTGTTGCGTGCACATGTCCATCTGTAAATACTAGGACCTATAGATGCAATAGGTCCATTTAAATAGTTAATTAGTAAGCATGCCGGTCTGTATTCCGAGATTAGTGTATGCTATTTTCCGTTTGTTAATTACAATTTGTTGATTTCTGTTATAATTAGTAGTTATCGAGGCCAATGATGATTGTTAGTTGTCTGTTCTAAGTTATAGTCCTGTATTTTTGTTTACAAAACATGCCATGGGATTGACCTTTTCCATTGGTTCTTTTTCATTCATATGCAGGCATGCATGAAACTCATGTACTTGACTTCTCCTACCATTTTGAGCCATGGTACGTGAAGAGAACAAATGATGTCTATGTGTTTTTCTTTCAATTAGGACAGCTGTTTAGGTTGTTCCATGCAACAAGATATTTGCGAGTACTACATCGAGTCGAGTATCGCTGATGTGTCATTCTTAGGAAACAAACCTTGGTATGAATGGGAACCTTGTGTTATCACAAGAGTTGATTGTTCATGGACTTATTCTTTGTTTTGCCAATAAATTGGGGTATTCCAGAGCTCTTTCATACTTCTGTATACAAGCGATATCACCATGCTATTTGTCAGCTAAGATGAGTTCAACTTGCAGGCTAAATCGTGTTATGATGGATGATGCACCGAAGCATGATCTTTAGGAGTTGCGGCGAAGAATTGAATCTATGAAGCATATGATGATAACAATGGCCTCAGAATGATCTCTGAGGGTTCATGTCTTTTCTTGACCAATTTTCAGTATCTTGAAAGTACAGAGTAGTGTGTCTGATTTTCTTAGTCTGATGAAAGCACATGTATACCTACACCATTGGGTTTCTGGTTACTGCATGCCTCTTGGTGTTGAGGGCGTAAAAGGGTGGTGTTGAGGGCGTAAAAGGGTTATACTTCCTCGGGTGAACAATTTTGTTTTTTTGTTTTTCTCTAGTGCCATGCTCATGTTTGTATTTCCAAACTCCGTCTTTTAAGCTTACTCAATTTTGCTTAAGATAATGATATGTCATTGACTTCTATAAGTTGGTTTGCACACCATCTTGATAGTGTAGTTGTGAAAATGGTGTGCAATCTAATAGAGTATGTATTTCACATTTGAACTTATGTGCATCCTTTCATGTTTCATGGACTAATGTTCATTGTATTTCCTATTCAGCTCTTTGTGATAATATTTCTTTGCACTTGGACTGCAGTGTGTTAAATTCTTCAAGAAAATACGGTAGATAGATACAATGTGTGCCCGGAATCCATTATTGGTACATCCAATTATGCAAAAAAGTGATGTCCGTACGATCAAACATATAATGTGCATCACATTTCATATTGATATCATATTCAACGGTATTAACATCTCCACTGTTGTATGAAAATAAGGTTCATGATAGTGTTATTTATGATAGTAGCACAACAAAGACAACCTGCAATTCTACCAGGACAACCATGTTGTGTCAAAATAAAATGCAGACGGCGAGGCGAAGCTCGCATATCCGTCTAGTTTGCTTGAAATCTAATATTTTACTCGAGGGTACGGTACAAGCGGCTCTGGCTATACCAGTGGTCGTTACGACCCCTGGGTCCTGCGGCAAAAAATCAAAGTTTCTATTTTCCAATGTGTCGATGTGTTATGGGCGCACGGTACGGGTCCTTCCGGCCGTACCATTGGTCGTTATTCGACCAGTAAGCTGAAAAACTCATAGAATTTGGTTAGTAGCTTCGTGCGTCTTTACACATCTTATCAAAGGGCAAAATAACAACAAATAGACTTCATAAAAATCAGCAATACTTCTTAGGCCATGTGTTAGTAAAATAAATATCAAGGATTACCTTTTTTCTCCTCTCTCTAAAGATCTTCTTAAACACTCATTATTAAAACAAAATGAAACAAAAACAAAAAAAACAAAACTAACACAAGAGTAAAAACTTTTATTTCACATGGGTTACCTCCCATGAAGTGCTTCTAGTTAAGGTCAATTAGCTTGATCTAGATGGTGATCATTTAGGCTTAATGAGTGTAACACCCACTCCAAAGTAATTGGCTTTCAATGTAATTACACCATAATCATCATTAGATTTGGCCTTCCTTCCTAGGGAAGTGGACTCTAAAAGGATCTCTAGACGGTAGTCCTATTCTCACATTCCCTTCATGTAAATTGATTAGAGCTTTAATAGTTCTTAGGAATGGCCTACCTAGAATTATAGGTGCTATGGAATCTTCATGCATGTCCACTATAACTAGATCAATAAGAGCAAGACTTCCTTTAATTTCAACAACTATATTTTCTTTTATCCTAATAGCTTGTTTATAAGTCGAATCGGCAAGATGGAGTCTTAGTTCAGTAGTTGCAAATGGCCCCAAGTTTAACTTGTCAAATAGACTTTTGGAAATTGTTGAGACGCTTGAACCAATATCAAAAAGTGCAGATATCTCATTAACCCCAATCTTAATTTTAATAGTAGGCTCAAATATATGATCTAGCTTAGCAGGAAGCTTATCAGCTAGTCTTTTGTACTTCATCTCTAAATCTCGAACCTTAGATGCTACTTGTTGAATAAATTTTTGGTACATAGCATTGTTACCTTGTTCTATACCAAGATTCTTCACGGTGATCATCTTTAGTAGATCTTCCACGGTATATTCAGGTGTTGGCGCGTTGCTATAATGCAGCTCTTCAAGCTTCTCTTCATTTGTTTCCATCCTGATCATCTTGAGGTCTTCTACCGGATTTGGATTGGGCTTCCTAGAAAACTTTGCTAGTTTGAGAGCTTGGCTCTCATCTATCTTGCCCGATTGAGCCTCCACGGTTTTTGTCCTTTCCTGTAGAGCATGCACATCATTTCTAATTGCAACAGCTTGGTTAGATAATATTCCTATACTACTTTCACGGTTCTCTGTAAAGCATGTTATTTTGCTCGGTTTGAGCTTGCATAAAGGTTCTAATAGTTTTCTCAAACGAGAGATTGCCATGATTTGCTCCATTATGATTATCATAATTATTGTAAGGAGCTCCGGCAGGATTAATAATGTTTTTGAATATTAGGAGCAAAATTTTGGTTTTTCCAAGCAGGATTATAAGGAGTGCGAGCTATAAAATTAACATCATTAACATCGGTAGCGATAGCATTAACTTGGGTATCTTCCTTACCCTTTACTATGTTGAGTAACTCGTCTACCTTAGATGTAAGCTCTTCATTATTTACCTCGGTGACCGAATTCACCCTTTTCGAGGTTCTTTCCACATGCCATTGGGCATGGTTGTTTTGCATATCATCAAGTAATTTCCTTACAACACTCACTTTCTTTCCATGATTGTTCCTCCTGCTACAGTATCTAGCATAAACTTAGACATTGGGTTAAGGCAATTATAAAATAAATGTAATATAAGCCATTCTTCCATCCCATGACTAGGACAGTTCATTACGGCTTCTTTCGTCCTTTCCCATCCAAGCTCTAGGCGATCTTCTTGTCTAAAACTTGTAATACTGGATCTTAGTTGTAGAGTTTTAGCTGGGGGAAATTTTAGTCATAAACATACTAGTGCATTCCTCCCAAGATATAATAGTGCCCTTAGGTATATCTAGCAACTAGTACTTAGCCTTTCCTCTAAGAGAGAAAGGAAACAAATGCAATTTAATAACATTTGGATCTACATCCTTAATACGCATCATGTCGAAAATTTCAGTAAAAGTATTTAAGTGCAAACCTGAATCCTCAGAAGATGAGCCTCCAAATTGGTTTTGATGAACCAAAATTAAAAGGTTAGGCTTAATTTCATATGCTTCTGCATCAACAATGGGCTGAGTAATAGGTGCATGAATAAAATCATCAGTGGGAGTAGCATACTCCCCAAGTCTTTTTTGAGCCATGGCTCTTTTCTTTTTGGTATTTTTTAAGTAAAGAAAACAAATAACAAGTAACTATTTTTTGGGTTTTCAAATAAATAATAAGAAAGTAAACTAATAACAAGAAATAAACTACAAACACATAATAAAACTAAAAACAAGGTCTCTAGTGACCTCACCAGGATAGCGAAATTGCCTCCCCGACAACGGCGCAAGAAAAAGGGTTGATACATTCGATCCAGATTTACGGATGTAGTATAATAGCTTTTTGCCTAGTAGACCTAGGTTTAATCGAACCTTGGAAAGCAATTCTAAAAGGAAATAAAAAGGCTACGTCTACAAGACTTTGTTTCTTGTTTTACCTTTGTTTATCGGACCAATCTAGTTTACTTTTATAGTGAGTTGATTCAATGGGCGGAGATAGGCCAGGGTTGAAGATCCACCTGCAGCTGCACATCATACGGGATAAAAGATAATAATAAGCATAGTCATGTGTAATGTTTTAATAGGTATAATCTCTTGTGGGCAACACATCCTAATATACTAGAGCCCCTGTGATGCAGCGGGCATAGCAATAGTCTTTTGATCCAACCGAGTGCACCATGAAGCCATGGGCTACAAACGATTATTAAGTGTAAAACACAGATCAAAGCATTAAGTGGTGTTGTTGTGATCCCGAATGGGTCGCTAAGCAAAGACCGTACTACCCTTTCTATCACTGGGGTTACTATGAGATCGCCGCTAGCCAAGTATCTCACCTCAATCCTTTATCAATCTCGAGGGTCTTGGGTACCTACAAGTCCAAAGATCGAGACAAGATACAAAGAAACAAAAGATACAAATCTCTCTTTCAAACAATACACAATGCTCCCATAGATTAGATGCACATAATCATTGCCGGGTTTCTCCCCAACCCGTATCCTGTGAGGACTAATCACTCAATACAATAAGATCAAGGATAGAAAAACATTGTGCAAAATACTTAGATTGAAATCAAATGTTATTACAATGGTCGCCGAATAACAAAGAGATCTCAAGTACAAAGTAATGGCTATGGCTACTGGAGCGGAAAGATGGAAGGGATGAACAATGTCGTGGATCTCCTTGGGTGGTGTTGTGATGCAATCTGAGAATGGCGACCTTATGTGTGGCGTCTAAGACCCTCAAAATATATAGGCGTCCTCATGAAAGTTGTAGGTTTGATGAGACGGAGCCGCCACCACATGGTACATGCGGACGGTACGGGCGGGGCCCTGCCTGTACCAGTGGTTGTTTATGGCTGTTGTTGCCTGACATTTGCTCCAGAATTACTTGGTCGTGTGGACTTACTCAAAACCTTCATTATGACTCTAGATTTCGTATTAAAAAAGTGTGATGTCCTGCATAGCACAAATCAAATTAATGGTTTGCATATCTTTGCAATTATTAGTCATTAGTGGCAAGGATATAGAGTTTCTTGTCAACTACTTGACTAAAAACAATGTTTAAAACACGGTGGAAGATGGCTATTTTAGAGCCATCATCTCACATATCACAAAATGATATAAAGAGAATTGAATTACTTCATGTTGGTATGATGGAGGGAGGGATAGCCCAATTTAATAGGACCGCACTCCCCCTAACTCCATGCCCACACCTAAACCAATAAAGCATCAAGATATATGTGAATATGCAAAGTGGTCAAGTCAAGCTTCTTGAATCTATGATATTTAGTTCATTCCTCAAATAGCAAAATCTTGCTTCATCAAAAGGCTTCGTGAATATATGCGCTAGTTGATCCTTGGTGCCTACATATAGTAGCTCAATATCTCCACGAGCAACATGATCTCTAATGAGGTGATTCTGAATCCCAATATGCTTGGTTCTTGTATGTTGCACCGGGTTATAGGCATCTTGATAGCACTTTCATTGTCACATAAGAGAGGCACTTTGTCATAAATGACATCATATTCCTTCAAAGTTTGCCTCATCCATAATAACTGAGCGCATCCACTTGTGGCTGCCACATACTCAGCTTCGACGGTGGAGAGAGATACACAGTTTTGCTTCTTAGAATACCAACACACCAAGGACATACCAAGGAATTGACATGCTCCGAAGGTTGATTTACCATAATCCTATCACCAGCCCATCCGAGTCTAATATACCCATAAGAGAATAAACTTGAACCTTTTGGATATCACAAACCATAGTTTGGGGTATGAACCAAATATTGAAAGATTCTCTTGACCGCACCAAGTGGTTTTCTTTAGGAGCTGCTTGATACCTTGCACACATCCTACAACTCAACACAATATCGGGTCCAGATGCACAAAGGTAGAAGCGAAGAACCAATCATGGATCGATATACCTTTTATCCACATCTTACCATTGGGATTTAGCTAAAGATGACATTTGGTTTGCATAGGTGTATAAACCCCATTGAGATCCTTCATATTGAACCTCTTGAGCATGTCTTGGATATATTTTGCTTGGTTGATGAAGATTCCTCAAAATAATTGCTTGATCTCAAACCAAGAAAGAACCTCATCTCTCCATCATAGACATCTCAAACCTATCGGTCATAAGCTTGAAAATTCATCACTAAAAGCTTGGTAGTAGACCCAAAGATAATATCATCCACATAAGTTTGGCAAACGAAAAAGCTCCCCATTAACCTTCTTACTAAAAGAGTGGGATCAATTTACCCAAACCTCAACCCACAGTCTAATACAACTCTCTTAGGTTCTCATACCATGCACGACGTGCTTGTTTAAGACCATAGAGTGCCTTATCGAGTTTATAGACATGGTTAGGGAGAGTTGGGGGTCCTCAAAATCCGGGGGGTCCTTAACATAAACCAACTCATGCAAAGGATCATTAAGAAAGCACTTTTCACATCCATTTGTGGCAACTTGAAATTATGATGTGATGCACATCCAAGAAGGATACATAATGGACGCAAGGCCAGCCACGGGAGCATAGGTTTCATCACCAAAATCAATGCCTTCAACTTGAGAGAATCCGTGAGATACCACTATTGCCTTGTTCCTCACAACAAGGTCGTTATCTCATCTTGCTTGTTATTGAATATCATTTAGTGCCTATAACATTAACGACACTCTTTGGGCTTCTCTACTAACCTCCAAACCTTGTTGCATTTGAAAGTTGTTGAGTTCTTCATGCATGGACTCCAACCAATTCGGATCCTCAAGGGCTTCAAATACTTTTTGAGGTTCCACAAAAGAGTGTGAGCTCAATGATCACTAAAACTTGCCAAGTATCTTCTAGTGGACACTCTCCTTCCTTAGATCACCATAACCTTGTCTAGAGTGTCGTCTCTTAATCTCAGATTTCTTTCCACTCTAGCTTCATGATGGGCCTCAATCTCCTTGTTGTTTCTTGGAGGAGGATCTTGATCATCATGATCATTTGGTCCCCCGCCTTGACCTTCAAACCAGACCTTGATCACCACTAGATGTATCTTCTTCAATAAGAGACTCTTGATGATCTTGGTCATGATCAGGCTGATTTCACTTGATATTTCTTGAACCCGCATTTTCAGCTTGAATCGCCATGAGGAAGGGTCTTTATCTTGTTCTTGGCTAGGTGCATCATTTGCTTCAAGTGTTGGAGCTTGTTGATCTTGTGAAGGTGAGGGCTCTAGTTGAGTGGATCATAGTTCTTCCCGATCCACCACAAGGGTTTCCTCAATGGGGCAGAAAAATCCCACACCCCTTCTTCTTATGGAGTCTTGAGGAATTTCATCATCTACATCACAAACATCAACTTGCCCCACTTGGGAGCCATCATTTTCTTCGAATAACACACTACCAAGATTCTATAACGCACATAGTGGTTTTGTTATAGATTCTATAAGTGTGGGATTCGACACCGTAACCAAAAAATACCCTCAATTGCTTTGGACTCAAATTTTAGACAACGAACTCCTTTTTATGGGATAGAAACACTTACAACCAGAACACCTGGAAGTAGGAGATATTGGGCTTGTTATCGGTAAGTATTTCATACGGAGTCTTTTTCAGCAACTTGTAGAGGTAGAGCCGGTTGGATGAGTGACAAGTGGTGGAGATGGCTTTGGCCCAAAAGTTGTATGGAGAATTAACTCCGCCAACAGGGACCTAGCCATATCCATCAAAGTCCAGTTCTTCCTCTTGGAAACACCATTTTGTCGAGGGGTGTACGCATCGGAATATTGATGTTGAATCCCCTCTTCACCGAGAAACTCATTCAATGGTGTAGCTCTTGAACTTGGATTTGTTGTCACTTCTTATCACCAATATGGGGACATTGTGTTCACATTGAACAAGGTTGGAGAAGTCGATGACGGTCTTTTGAGTTTCACTCTTCAACTTGAAGAAATAAACCCAAGTATATCTTGAATAGTCATCATCAATTACCAAGAAATATTTCTTCCCACTAGGACTTGGATGAGATGGAGGACCAAAGATATCCACATGAAGGAGCTCTAGGACCCTCTTGGACTTGATTTGGGTAGTCTTTCTGTTAAGGGGTAACCCCGTGGGTGGCCCGATCTTCACGGATCTCGTGGTCAAATCGACGGGAAAGCGAGGGGAAAGGGAGAAGGGTAGCAGAAGCGGATGCACACCTCGCGAAGAACACGATGAACACACGCAAAACTCACACAATACAAGGCCAATTGCTCTCACCCAGTGGCCACCGGTCCGATAGGAATCCTCGCAAAGGAAGATCGGTCAATGTGCTCCCGTCAATCCAAGCGGAGGGGGAAGAACACCTTGGAGAGGGTCGTGACAACTATGCTCACGCACTCGCAAACCTAGGCCTTGTAGTACGAGGGTGGCGCGATGCAAACTCCAACGAGGTGGTGACGATAGTCGATCCCCTTTTGATAGAAGGGGATGAGGCAAAACTAGAGATTCCACAACGGAGGTTGTCTTAGTCTATAATCTATGCCTTAAGGGATACATGAGGGCGCGAGGGCTCTATATATAGGCCAGCCACTTAACAATGGGTAGTTTAGGCATAAAATCAGGGCTTCTTAAGGATAAGAGGGGTACATGGGCTAGCTCAAGGCGCGCAGGCCCAGTCCAATTACACCGGAGACTCTGGGGTGCAGGGGCTGGAGACTCTGTGGTGGGCTTTTGGGCCTGGCGGCTAGCTGCTGGCCTTTTGGGCCTGGCGGCTAGCTGACCCCTACAAAATATTTATTTTATTTGTTTTAATTTTTAAAGACTTTTGTAAATACTGTTTAGACAAATAAAAGACCCGGAAAAGACCGGAGTTTTAATTTGAATTAAAGACAGGGGATATTTAGAAAACAAAAATAGGCTTTTAGAAAATAGTTTTAGACAAACAAATGCATAATGACATGACGATGCTCGAATGCAATGTGGCATGACGACATGAGCATGCGGTCATGATGATGCAATGCAACAAAAACACCGCGATTTTCTAGTAGTGATTTTGCGGGGCGCCACAATTCGACACCACTAACAATGGATCTCGCCCTCGAGATCCGCCTCATGGTACCGGAAGGAAGGTCGGCGATCTAAAATCTTCTCGCTTCGTGGAAGATCCTCGCGACGACACCACTAACAAGAGTCGTTGTCCGTGATCGTCGAGAGAACACTCCGGAAAAACAAGGACGAAGGTAAAGGTATCAACAAATAAAGCCACCTCTAGCTTCCGTGGACAGAGTAGAATTGCGGGATCCACCAATTCGATATACAAAAGCGAATGATAAAAGTAGTCGGATGGTGATCAGTCCATCGCGCACCCAAGCCATTACTCTGCACACGAATAGGCGAATTATGTAACCAACTCTCGGAATTAGACTGAAGATCTCGACAACGAGATTCGGGAAACACAGGAGGGAAGCAGACTCTGCATCGGATCTGGCGTAGCGGATGATGATGTCGCGTCGGCAAACACCGGAAAGCACAAGAAGGAACAGAGAAGTCCAACAGATGGAGGATTCCTCAGATAGCACGAAGACTGGATGTAGAATCACCGTTACCAAAGAGGAAGCGAAACCCTGAAGGTACGACGGAAAAAACCCAACCACGAGAATTCCTGGACCTCGAAGGAAAAGATAAGAGAGCAGATTCAAACACGCAGAGGTAGAGGAGAACAGCAGAGGGGTAAGGAGTAAAACAGACCTAATCAGATCTATCAACCAATTTTGCAAAATAGTTTTGGACACTCTACTTCGGCCGTTAGCTAGGTTATCCTACAGGCTGGACTTGTGGGGTATCGTAACTGCTGAGCTCTGATACCACTCTGTAACACCCTCAAATCGGCCCTATGCAAGTTTTAGCCCTTTTTGCCAACCCGCATAGAAACGATTCAAGGACGCCCCCAGGCACTTTTGTGCGGGTGGAAAACGAAGTAATACCATTACACAACAGTCCTCGATTGGACCCACAGAACATACATATACATCAGCGACTCCATGAGTCAATAATAAAGATATAATATACAAAGATCCAAATCACCTTTAAAACGATAGAGCGTCTGACTACGGACAAGATGCAAATGGGCTAAGAGCCCTGAAGAATAACCAATGGCGTCCATAACCCTGCCCAGGCCAAGCCGGAAGGGTAACCCTGCTAATGACGGTGATCTCAACCTGCTAAAACAAAAGGGGTGCCGACAAAGGGCAAAGGAAAAAGAGGAGCGTCAGTACTGAGGCCAGTACACGCAAGGCTAGAATTCGGCGGCTCTCGCCTACATAGGTATGGTGGACTGAGAGGCAGCGCGGCGACACAAAACAACCTATAGAGACCTCTGTAATACTGGCGGCTATTAGAGAGGGATAAGAAAAGACCTATTCGGATCCAAACTGATACTAACACCAAACATACCCATCCCGGTATTCCCCCTCGAGACCAACGAGGAAAGTCAAGCCGAGGAACTCACACGGTTTGGCAGTTTTATTAATCTTTCCAAGGCAGTTATCCCACTTACTAGTCTTCTCACAAACAAGTCAAATTATAACAGTAAGCTTTAGTTATAGTTGTCTATGATCGAGAACTGTGCTCCAAGTCGTCTGTAACCGCGGACACGGCTTTTTGAAAAGATTTAACCCTGCAGGGGTGCACCAAGTATTCACACGCACTTCGACACTTTTTGGCCAGATCAATTAACATACACCCATCGGTATGTCGGCGGAGCCTAAGTCATGATGTTTCCCAGACCCAAAGCAAGTACATGGGGCCACCCCACTAAGCTACCCGCAACGAAGCGGACGAACGACCCCCATCATCCGTTGGCAGTTTTATTAACCATTCCATGAGTATTGCACTATTACTAGTCAAGTACTTAGTCAATTTAAAAGCGGTACTTTAGTTATACTTGTCTATGATCGAGAAACTGTGCTCCAAGTCGTCCATAACCGCGGACACGGCTTTCAGAAAGATTTACCCTGCAGGGGTGCACGAATAGCAACACACACTCGATCAACCTCGGAAAAAACCAAATCAAACCCAACGAGGCATTCACGACAAAGCAATCACAGGATTCAGAATATTTCAGGGGGCCACCCCAATAAGCTACCCGCAACGAAGTTGGCCGGCTCCGAGACAGACCCAGGGTTTGCGACGACGGTTGTAAACGACTAGGAACCCGAAAATATGACTGGCTTGTCGATACCGCAAAAACGTGGCGCGATCCAAAACAGTACAGGTGCTCCTCGCACAATCTTAAATAAGCAGTAACATGGCATAAGTACAGAATAGTAATAAAGCCCCAAACTAATTGTGGCCCCAAGAAATAAGAATGAATCAAGCTCTGGCTCAGGGGGGTCCATAAGGCCTCCCGGATGGTGGATAGTGCGAATAAACAAGGAACAGGAATCAAGTACTCGGGGTCCTACGGGACACAAGTGAGCATGAAAAACCAAATAGCAGATATTGCTCACGGGTGCCTCTTTCATTAGTTATCCCATTACTACTCAGGTTATGTTGCTTAGGTACCTCGTTATTTCTCAGACTCTCACATACCCTACACATGCTTTTCTACGACTCGCATGGCTCAAACAAATCCTATAGTAATGGCTCATGGGATGGAGGAACAGCTTCGGTGGGGTTTAAAGGTAAAGGCTATGCAGTACTTGGGATTTAATTTAATGCAATCGCGACTCAATGATGCAAGAATAAGATAGAGGCAATAGGTACTGTATGTATGAAAGCATGTGGTAGTGCTTGCCTAGCATCTCAGTTGAAGCGAGGGATGGATCTGGGTAGTACTCTCCTGTGATTCCTGGTAATTCTCCTGCCGGACGTCTATCCGACGAAGAACCAAACAACCAAGGCCAACATAAATAAAGTGCACAACATATGAATTAAAATGCGACAAGCAAACAAGCATGCCATGATGAATGATGCACAATTTACATGGCATTAAAGTAGCATGGCAAGGGTGAGGTGTGGTGCAAGGATTAAAGCATTTTATTATTTATTTAGTCCAATTTTATGCCATAAACAGTTCAGATTTGTAAGAATGACATGATGCATACTTCAATTCAGAACAAGGACTACTTAGATAGAACGGGCTCGTCGCGCTGATCGATTTAGACATATTATTTGTCAAATATGGAGTTGTAGAATTAAAGTTATTAATTTATTAAGAAAAAGGGCATTTTATTGTAATTTTAATGATCTCGAAATTTAAAGTGTTCAAACATTATTTTGAATGGCATATTTGAATTCCTCACATTTTTCTGATTCATAAACATATATCATTTGTATTATTTGGATTTATATTTGAAAAGTTATTTAAAATCTGATTTGAATTTGAATTTAATTCAATTTTGAAAAGGTTTAATTAAAATAGACACTGGGCAAACTTTTGTTACCCAGCTCGACCCAGCCATAGCCACTGACGGGTGGGCCAGTCGCTGGCGGGGCACACGCGCGCGGAAAACTTTTCACACCGGGGCTCTGTCTAACCCGTGCGACTGCGAGGTGGGACCAACCGGCTGAGGCCCACGTGACAGTGAACGACTCGCAGAGGCTGGCAGGTGGGACCGAACTGGAGCGCGGGTTAGGATAATAACAGGCTGGGGGGTTTTCTAGAAGAAGGCCACGGCGGCTGACAGGTGGGGCTAGCGAGGAACGCGGGTTGAGCAGAAAAAAAACTAGGGGGTTTTCTGCAAAACGCGCGGCGGCACTGTTTCTCTTCTTCGCGATCTGACGACTGGCGAAGAAAAACGCCGCACGGCGCGGGACAAGGGTTCAAACCGGGGATCTGGGCGTGCGCACGGAGGGCGTAGCCGCTGCGGTGGCTTGGGTTTGGTGTTAGGTGGGGGCTAGACGGCTAGATGAGGCTATGCGCGGCGCGGGGCGTGCAGACACCAGCGTCTAGCAGTGCACCGAGGGCGCTCGGCGAAAAAGTTCGACGATGCTAGACGGCGACGGCGAGGCGGATGGTGTCAGGGAGGAAGAGGGACTCACCGCGGGGTGGTCGGTGGTGGTGGCACGGCCGGAGGCGCGACGGATCGCCGGGGTTGCTGGCGTCCTGGCGGTTAGGGTTTGCGTCGGGCGGCGCTGTTTCCGGCGGTCCTGGGGCTTCTTGTCCTCGTCGGCGCGTACGAGGCGAAGCAGGGAACTTCCCTTGGTCTCCTTGCTCACCTCCACGTCGAGCACGTCGGCGGGAGCGCGAGGAAGGCGGCGGTGCTGGCGGTTCTGGCGGCGAGAGCTGGGCGTCGGAGAAGAAGAAGGGGAAGGAGAGGGCAGGCTCGGGGTGGATCTGGCAAGCCAGGAGATGTGTGAGAGGAGGAAAAAAAAGAGGGAGAGGAGGAGGGGTTGCCGTGTGGGAGCGGCCCAGGGTAAAGTGGCCTCGGCCCTTTTCTCTTTCTCCTCTCTGATCACGTGTCGAGCTGGGGCTCGACCTGGGCAGCCAGGCAGCGGCAGAGGAGAGGGGCTGCAGGTGGGGCCGAGGAAGAGAGGAGGGAAGGTGGGGCTGGCACGGCAGGTAAAGAAAGAGAGAGAAGAGGGGGTCGGGTTAGCTATGACTAGGGCTTGCTCGATTAGGCTAGGGTTTGGGGTGGCTAGATGAGTAGCTGGGGTGTGGGCCAGGGAGAGAGAGGGGCCAGGTGGCCAGCATGTTAGAGAGAGGGAGTGAAAAAGAGAGAGGTGAGATGAGGTTTATATTAGGCTAGGTTTAGAGAGAAATAGAGGAAGAACTAGGGCTAGGGATTTAATTAGTTGTGTAGGTTTTTATTCTTGTTTAAAAGGATCAACCCAAGAGGAGCTAGTGAGTGCTTGGAACTAACATGAGATGAGGTGGAAGATTAACCAAGAAAAAGAAAAAGAAAAGATGTATGGGGAGAAGCCCTCTTTGAATCATGCATGGAGATAAATAAAGAAAATATGTGGATGAGAATAAGGGGAATGGTGGATAGATTATGTAGATGATCTCACAAGAAGAACCACCAAAACAAAGGAAAAACAAGTGGTTGAAAAGTGGTGATGATGGTTGCATGGCCCATGCAAAAATAATAAATGCCATGATTGATTTTGTGAAAACAATAATAATATGGCATTATACTTATGCATTTCCAAGAAGTGGAATAAGGCCAATCAAAAGAATTAATAGAATTGGATCCACCCCATTCACATAAGCTAAGAATAAATTCAAAAGAAAAGAAATACAAGCTACATGTTTAATGGGATGGTGGAATTATAAGGTGGTGAAAAGAAAAGTGATGGAGTTGGATAAAAGATATGCCCCCAACTCAACTTGGGCATTTAAACAATATATCAATAACCAAATACAATATCAAGAGGCAAATACAATTAATAATGCATATGAGAGAAGAACCAAAAGAAAAGGGGTTTTATATGATGCTCAAATGCAAGGTGGCATGATGACATGAGCATGATATAATTATGATGCAACAATTATATATAGGAAGTAGCCATATCTTACTAGACCAAGTAGCATTACAATTGTTAGACAATTGGGATGCTACAACTCTCCCCCACTAAACAGGAATCTCGCCCCGAGATTCTAGGAAGAAGAAGACTCGAAGAGGGTAGGGTACTTGGCACGGAGCTCATCTTCACGTTCCCAAATGGCTTCATCAACGGAATGGTGCAACCACTGCACCTTGTAGAACTTGATGGACTTGTTGCGAGTCCTTCTTTCTGCGACTTCAAGAATTTTTGTGGGGTGCTCTTGATAAGACAGATCTTCTTGGAGATTGATGAGTTCATGGTCCACGGTCCTGCCGGGATCCTTGAAGCACTTCTTGAGTTGAGAGATGTGGAAAACATCATGGACTTTGAGTTGTTCGGGGATCTCAAGAGCATAAGCAACTTCTCCTCTTCTTCCACGAATTTTGAAAGGACCGATGTATCTAGGAGCCAGCTTTCCTTTGATACCAAAATGGTGCGTGCCTCTCATGGGAGTGACACGAAGGTAAACGAGATCACCAGGGACATACTCCATGTCCGTGTGCTTTCTGTCATAATTGCTCTTCTGGCGACTTTGAGCATCTTTAGATTTTCAAGAATGATGTGAACTTTTTCCTCCGCTTGAGTTACAATGTCGGGGCCAAACAATATTCTTTCACCTGCGCCCGACCAACCAATCGGAGTTCTGCACTTGCGACCATAGAGAGCCTCAAATGGTGCCATCTTTAGACTTTTTCTGGAAACTGTTGTTGTAAGAGAATTCAGCATAAGGAAGACATTCTTCCCACTTCATGCCGAAAGAGATAACGCAAGCACGGAGCATATCTTCCAGAATCTGATTGATCCTTTCGACTTGTCCTTGCGACTGAGGGTGGTAAGTTGTGCTGAAGTTTAATTTTGTTCCCAAAGCATTTTGGAAACTTCCCCAGAACTTGGAAGTGAAGATGCTTCCACGGTCTGAACTGATCTCAGAGGTACTCCATACAGAGAGACAATTCTGTTGATATAGAGCTCAGCCAACTGAATTGTAGAAATTGTTTCCTTGACTGGAAAGAAGTGAGCTACTTGAGAAAGCCTGTCAATGACAACAAAGATTGCATTGTTTCCCTTCTGTGACCTTGGAAAACCAGTGATGAAGTCCATCTCTACTTTCTCCCATTTCCATTCCGGAGGCTTCAATGGCTGTAGAAGACCGGAAGGTTTCTGATGGACAGCTTTAACCTCTGCGACAAACATCACACTCCGAGACATACTTGGCACAATATCGTTTCAAACCAGGCCACCAATATTGTGTTTTCAAGTCCATGTACATCTTAGTGCTGCCAGGGTGGATAGAAAGAACAGAATCATGCGCCTCCTTGAGAACTTGCTCTCTTAAACCCGGGTAGTTTCGGAACAAACATCCGGTGTTCAAAGAAAGAGTGCCTTGGTCGTCGACGTGGAAAGACTCATACTTCGGAAGCTGAATGTTGGAGATGATCTTTTTAGTGTAAGGATCACCAAGTTGAATGGAACGAACTTTTTCTTCCAAGAGAGGTGTTGCCAGAAGGTTCAGAAGATACCCTTGATCCACAATTTCAAGGTTGAGCTTGCGGAATTCCTCGCACAAGAGAGGCTGTTGTTCTTCCACCATGAGATTATTGACATAAGCTTTCGGCTGAGAGCATCGGCCATGACATTGGCTTTGCCCGGAGTGTAGTTGATTGTCAAATCAAAATCATTGATTGTTCAATCCACCTCCTCTGACGAAGGTTGAGATCAGGCTGTGTAAATATATACTTCAGACTCTTGTGATCAGAAAAGATCTCACAACGGTTGCCAAGAAAGTAATGCCTCCATACTTTCAAAGCAAAGACAACTGCTGCAAGTTCGAGGTCATGTGTAGGATAGTTGATCTCATGCGTCTTTAACTGACGATATGCATAAGCAATAACTTGTTTTTCTTGCATAAGGATCACACCCAATCCTTGCAATGAAGCATCACAGAAAATTTGGAAAGGCTTTTGATGTATCTGGAGGAACTAAGACTGGTGTGGAAGTGAGCTTCTCTTGAGTGTTTCAAAGCTTGCTTGACATGCAGGAGTCGAAAGGTATTTCTTGCCTTTCTTGAGGAGATCGGTAAGAGGTTTCGCAATCTTTGAGAAGTTTTGAACGAAGCGACGGCAGTAACTGGCCAAACCAAGGAAACCTCCGGACTTCTTTGACATTTATGGGTGGAAGCTAGTCCATAATTGTCTTAATAGTTTCTGGGTTGACGGCGATGCCCTTGGCAGAGATGACGTGACCAAGGTATGTGACTTGAGGCAGCCAGAATTCAAACTTCGAGAACTTTGCATACAGGCGGTTCTCATGAAGCTTGTTTAGGACACACCGAAGGTGTTCTTTGTGTTTCTTCTTTTGACTTAGAATAGACTAGAATGTCATCCAGATAGACCACAACAAACTTATCAAGATACTCCATGAAAACCGAGTTCATAAGCCTCGAGAAAGTGGCAGGTGCGTTGGTGATGACCGAAGACATGACCGTGTACTCATACAGGCCATCGCGGGGTGGTGAAAGCTGTTTTAGGAACATCTTCCTTGCGAATCTTGATTTGATGATAACCACTTCTCAAATCAAGCTTAGAGAATACCACAGCTCCAGCTAGCTGATCGAAGAGATCATTAATCCGCGGAAGGGGATATTTATTCTTGATTGTTTTAGCATTGAGTCCCGATAGTCAACACAAGTCTATCAGTCTTGTCTCGCTTCTTCACAAAGATGGTTGGACTACCCAAGAAGAAGTACTGTGCTGAATGAAACCCCAACTTCTCTTGTTCATCCAACTGACGTTTGAGTTCAGCCAGCTCAGCAGGACCCATTTTATAAGGCCGCTTGGAATAGGAGCGGGTACCCAGGTTTCAAGTTCAATGACAAACTCAACCTCACGATCCGGAGGCATACCTGGCAACTCTTCAGGAAAAACATCTGGGAACTCACAGACTACAAGAACACTCTGAATACCTTCCATAGCATCATTCAGAGCCGCCAAAGAATAAAGTTGAATTGCAGGAGTCAGACTTGGAGAATAGACTATATGGCCTTCAGGAATTTTCAAAGAAACCGAACGTTCAGCACATATCAATCACAGCTGCATTTGTTTGTCAACCAAATCCATGCCCAAGATAACATTAATATCAGAATTGCCCAGAATAATTAAGGAAGCCGGAAACGAAGAGCCACCAATCTCAATTTGATTGTCACGGCTGATTTTAGAAGCCCTCATGGTTGAACCAGGAGATTGCACCATAAGGCGAGTTGGTAAAGCATCCGAAGGTAACCCATTACTCTCCGCAAACTTGTATGACACGAAAGAATGTGAAGCAACCAGAATCAAATAAAACTCGTGCAGGAACTGAGTTAACAGGAAGCATACCCATCACAACTCCAGGTGCATGCTCAGCTTGAGCGGCGTTGACACAGTTGGCACGAGCAACCGTAAGACCCAGACTTAGTAATTGATGTGAGAGCCCGAGATGGATGTGCACGAATCATAGGACGCACTTGCTGCAGGTCTTGGAGGTGGTGGTGGAAGAGCTTTGTTGTTCGTTGGACAATTCCAGTGCTGATGCCCAGTGTTTTCCACAAGTATGCAAGCACCAGGTGGACGTGGAGCAACGTAGCCAGGGACTCCGCCAGGCGCTCCAGGGGTAGTTGTGGTTGTAGCCCCTAGGAGCCGCAGTGAAGGAGTTTGGTGGTCTTGCTGCGTAGCTTGACGGCGTTGGCGGAGCCGGGAGCGACGGCGGGGTGTTAGGAACCCAGACATGACGCTTAGAAGGAGCTGTCATAGCAGAAGAACTTGCTGTATCACGGCTGTGTTTCTTTGACTCCTCAAACACTTGCCTACTTGCTTCTTCCTGCAGAGCTGTATGTTGGAGTTCCAGAAAAGATGCCGGCCTTGCATGAGTGATAGCATATTGATGGAAGCATTGAGGCCTTGCCGAAACCTCTTTTTCTTCTTCTTGTCATCAGAGATCTCATCGCCACCATAACGAGACAGATTCATAAAGTTTCTGATGTAGGTGTTGACATTGTTAGTGCCCTGCTTGAGGTTGAGAAACACTTCCTTCATCCTTTCCATGACAATTTCTGACAGATATTGCTCTTTGAAAGCAGTAGTGAACCGCTCCCAAGTAGGCTGAAAACCAGAAAGATCTGCCTTGAGGTAATTTTCCCACCACAGAGCTACATCTCCCTTCAGAAGGTGAGTAGCACATTTGACCCATTCTTGCTCAGGAACATCCGCAGTCATCAGCAACCTTGACACTTCACGAAGCCAATCATCCGCATCAAGTGGCTGATCAGACACCTCAAATTGGCGTGGGTTGAACTTGAGAAAACTCTTGATGTCTCCTCGCTTGGGAGGTAGAGGTAGCGGAACAAACTCATTCCTCCTCACGCTTTCCTCGAGCGCTGCTGGTTCTGCCTTGCATAGTGCCCAAAGCATTTGCAATACTTGCCAAAGCAGCCCCAAGTTCAGTGGTATGTCCTCCCCAGAACGGCGTGGTGGTGCCATCCTGTGATTGATATAAAACACAAGTCAGTACTATAATGGAGAATGATAATAATCCAAAATAGTAACAAAATGGAATTAACCAAGATAAAGGATGCAATTCACTGAGATGATATTAAATATCAACAAAGTCAAAGGCACTAAGATATTAAGCACAACGCACACGACTGAACAAGGAGTGTGGTACACAACTAACAAAGAAAAAATTTCCACAAATTTTGGCATTAAAATACCACTATATGCGCAAAACCACTCACGAATCAAGATTAGTAACTCTACTAGTTCAACATACAGAGCAAATGATAACAGTAGTGGTATGGTCGCGACTCCATCCCGCACTCAAATCATTACTCCGCACATGAATCAGTAAAACACATATCCCAACATCTTCTTCTTAAGAGGACCTAAAGATTGGTAACTACGAAAAAGAACACCCCAACAAGATAACGTCGGATAAAAAGAGTAAGATAGATCGCATCGGTATACAACGAATCAGAATAGATCGCGTCGGTTTACAAAGGCCTGTCGGTATGGAGTGTACCAATAGTTGATAACCAAAAGGCAGATAGTGATAACATTTGGATGCAACAGATAGACAAAGAATTCACACACACACACACAACACCTATGGTACTACGGAACCCAGAACACGTGAATCCTAGTTTGAATTTTAGAAGAGGATTGAAAACGTTACACTTCCTTACCAGAAAAGGGTGGGTGGGTGGGTAAGAAGAAAAATGGAAGCAATCCTACTCTCACGTTTTGTTTTTTCCTAGTATACATAACTACCAAATATTTGCTAGACTGACAACGACCATTTTGGCTGAGACCCTGAAGGGCGGGATGGCTCTGATACCAATTGTAACTACCTCGGTGAATTACGCTCTTAGTTACATGCCTAGATGAACGAAAGTGGTTAAAATAGTACGGTGGGGCCCAGGGCCACTCACGGTAGACCTTTCGGCCGTCCTAACCACTTTCAGACATCGGGCAAGAACGAGCGTGTAATCGGCAGGCGAAGGGATCAACTACATACACAAATGAGTATGTATGCAAGCCACATACAACAGTCCTCAGAGCCATTCCATCTAAAAGAAATAGAAATATTACAACGCCATACGGCAAGATTCAAATGTCCTAGATAGATATAATAATTTAGGATAGCTCCTCATACATCACACATCAGAGTATCAGGCGGAAGCGGAAAACAAGATCCGAGTACGGATAAGAAGCAAATCGGCATAAGATGCCCCATAAATAAACACATCCCGCCCACAGATCTCACGGATCCCCGTTCCCGGAATCTCTACACCGAATGATCGTTGCCAACATCATCTGTCTCTTCCACCCAGTATCCATCTTGCGGGTACACCTGTTCATCTGAATCAAACAATTTATCGTGTGAGACCCTAGGGGTACTCAGCAAGTCTTTATGCCGCTAAAGGGGACACAACCTGGGGTGACGCAATTGCAGCAAAAGATAATACCTAACAATTCTACAGATACTCGCTAACCACCTCCGCCTACCAATGATAGACGGAGTCCGTGAATTAAGAACAACAGTTATAACAGTATAATTAACAGATCCATCCTCCTCCTCGCTTACCAACGAGGAAGCGGACGAACAACCCCCATCATCCGTTGGCAGTTTTATTAACCATTCCATGAGTATTGCACTATTTACTAGTCAAGTACTTAGTCAATTTAAAAGCGGTACTTTAGTTATACTTGTCTATGATCGAGAAACTGTGCTCCAAGTCGTCCATAACCGCGGACACGGCTTTCAGAAAGATTTACCCTGCAGGGGTGCACGAATAGCAACACACACTCGATCACCGGGAAAAACCAAATCAAAACCCAACGAGGCATTCACGACAAAGCAATCACAGGATTCAGAAATATTTCAGGGGGCCACCCCAATAAGCTACCCGCAACGAAGTTGGCCGGCTCCGAGACGGACCCAGGGTTTGCGACGATGGCTGTAACGACTGGGAACCCGAAAATATGACTGGCTTGTCGAATACCGCGAAAACGTGGCGCGATCCAAAACAGTACAGGTGCTCCTCGCACAATCTTAAATAAAGCAGTAACATGGCATAAGTACAGGATAGTAATAAAGCCCCAAACTAATTGTGGCCCCAAGAAATAAGAATGAATCAAGCTCTGGCTCAGGGGGGTCCATAAGGCCTCCCGGATGTGGATAGTGCGAATAAACAAGGAACAGGAATCAGTACTCGGGGTCCTACGGGACACAAGTGAGCATGAAAAACCAAATAGCAGATATTGCTCACCGGTGCCACTTTCATTAGTTATCCCATTACTACTCAGGTTATGTTGTTTAGGTACCTCGTTATTCCTCAGACACTCACATACCCTACACATGCTTTTCTACGACTCGCATGGCTCAAACAACTCCTATAGTAATGGCTCATGGGATGGAGGAACAAGCTTCGGTGGGGTTTAAAAGGTAAAGGCTATGCAGTACTTGGGATTCAATTTAATGCAATCGCGACTCAATGATGCAAGAATAAGATAGAGGCATAGGTACTGTATGTATGCAAGCATGTGGTAGTGCTTGCCTGGCATCTCAGTTGAAGCGAGGGATGGATCTGGGTAGTACTCCTGTGATTCCTGGTAATTCTCCTGCCGGGCGTCTATCCGACAAGAACCAAACAACAAGGCCAACATAAATAAAGTGCACAGCATATGAATTAAATGCGACAAGCAAATAAGCATGCCATGATGAATGATGCACAATTTACATGGCATTAAAGTAGCATGGCAAGGTGAGGTGTGGTGCAAGATTAAAGCATTTTATTATTTATTTAGTCCAATTTTTATGCTAAACAGTTCAGATTTGTAAGAATGACATGATGCATGCTTCAATTCAGAACAAGGACTGCTTAGATAGAACGGGCTCGTCGCGCTGATCGATTTAGACATATTATTTGTCAAATATGGAGTTGTAGAATTAAGTATTTATTAAGAAAGGGCATTTTATTGTAATTTATCATCTCGAAATTTAAAGTGTTCAAACATTATTTTGAATGGCATATTTGAATTCCTCACATTTTTCTGATTCACAAACATATATCATTTGTATTATTTGGATTTATATTTGAAAGTTATTTAAATCTGATTTGAATTTGAATTTAATTCAATTTTTTGAAAAGTTTAATAAAACAGACAACAGGGAAAACTTTTGTACCCAGCCGACCCAGCCATAGCCACTGACGTGGTGGCCAGGCGCTGGCGGGGCACACGCGCGCGAAAAACTTT
>CAJUXJ010000823.1:0-72348 GCA_910589775.1 Avena eriantha
AAACACATATGGACCCACCAGAGTCATTGTAGGTGCGTTATTCTCATAAACCACATATCGGTCCACTAGTGTCATTGAATGTGTGTTCTTTTCACAAACCACATATGGATCCACCAGTGTCATTGCATGTGTGTTATTTTCACAAACCACATATGGATCCACCAGAGTCATTGCATGTGTGTTCTGTTCCTAAACCAACACTAGAGTCATTGCATGTGTGTTCTTTTCATAAACCACATATGGATCCACAAAAGTCATTGCATGTCTGTTCTTTTCATAAACCACATGGATCCACTAGTGTCATTGAATGTGTGTTCTTTTCACAAACAACATATGGATCCACTAGTGTCATTGAATGTGTGTTCTTTTCATTAACCACATATGGATCCATTAGAGTCATTGCATGTGTGTTATTTTCATTAACCACAGCTGGTGTCATTGCATGTCTATTCTTTTCATAAACCACATGGATCCACTAGTGTCAGTGCATGTGTTTTTTTTTTCACAAACCACATATGGATACACTAGAGTCATTGCATGTATGTTGTTATCCTAAAGCAGCACTAGAGTCATTGCATGTGTGTTCTTTTCATAAACCACACATGGATCCACCAGAGTCATTGCATGTGTGTTATTTTGATGAACCATATGGATCCACCAGTGTCATTGCATGTGTGTTCTTTTCATGAACCACAACTAGAGCATTGAATGTGTGTTATTTTCACAAACCACATATGGATCCACCAGAGTAATTGCATGTGTGTTCTTTTCCTAAACCAGCACTAGAGTCATTGCATGTGTGTTCTTTTCATAAACCACATATGGATCCACCAGAGTCATTGGATGTGTGTTATTTTCAGGAACCACATGGATACACCAATGTCACTTCATGTGTGTTCTTTTCATGAACGACAACTATAGTCATGGAATGTGTGTTCTTTTCACAAAACACATATGGATCCACCAGAGTCATTGTAGGTGCGCTATTCTCATAAACCACATATGGGTCCACTAGTGTCATTGAATGTGTGTTCTTTTCCAAACCACATATGGATCCACCTGTGTCATTGCATGTGTGTTATTTTCACAAACCACATATGGATCCACCAGAGTCATTGCATGTCTGTTCTGTTCCTAAACTAACACTAGAGTCATTGCATGTGTGTTCTTTTCATAAACCACATATGGATCCACCAAAGTCATTGCATGTCTATTCTTTTCATAAACCACATGGATCCACTAGTGTCATTGAATGTGTGTTCTTTTCACAAACAACATATGGATCCACTAGTGTCATTGAATGTGTGTTCTTTTCATTAACCACATATGGATCCATTAGAGTCATTGCATGTGTGTTATTTTCATTAACCACAGCTGGTGTCATTGCATGTCTATTCTTTTCATAAACCAGATGGATCCACTAGTGTCAGTGCATGTGTTTTTTTTCACAAACCACATATGGATACACTAGAGTCATTGCATGTATGTTGTTATCCTAAAGCAGCACTAGAGTCATTGCATGTGTGTTCTTTTCATAAACCACACATGGATCCACCAGAGTCATTGCATGTGTGTTATTTTGATGAACCATATGGATCCACCAGTGTCATTGCATGTGTGTTCTTTTCATGAACCACAACTAGAGCATTGACTGTGTGTTATTTTCACAAACCACATATGGATCCACCAGAGTCATTGCATGTGTGTTCTTTTCCTAAACCAGCACTAGAGTCATTGCATGTGTGTTCTTTTCATAAGCCACATATGGATCCACCAGAGTCATTGCATGTATGTTCTTATCCTAAAGCAGCACTAGAGTCATTGCATGTGTGTTCTTTTCATAAACCACACATGGATCCACCAGAGTCATTGCATGTGTGTTATTTTCATGAACCATATGGATCCACCAGTGTCATTGCATGTGTGTTCTTTTCATGAACCATGACTAGAGAATTGCATGTGTGTTATTTTCACAAACCACATATGGATCCACCAGAGTCATTGCATGTGTGTTATTTTCCTAAACCAACACTAGAGTCATTGCATGTGTGTTCTTTTCATAAACCACATATGGATCCACCAAAGTCATTGCATGTCTGTTCTTTTCATAAACCACATGGATCCACTAGTGTCATTGAATGTGTGTTCTTTTCACAAACAACATATGGATCCACTAGTGTCATTGAAGGTGTGTTCTTTTCATTAACCACATATGGATCCATTAGAGTCATTGCATGTGTGTTATTTTCATTAACCACAGCTGGTGTCATTGCATGTCTATTCTTTTCATAAACCACATGGATCCACTAGTGTCAGTGCATGTGTTTTTTTTTCACAAACCACATATGGATACACTAGAGTCATTGCATGTATGTTGTTATCCTAAAGCAGCACTAGAGTCATTGCATGTGTGTTCTTTTCATAAACCACACATGGATCCACCAGAGTCATTGCATGTGTGTTATTTTGATGAACCATATGGATCCACCAGTGTCATTGCATGTGTGTTCTTTTCATGAACCACAACTAGAGCATTGAATGTGTGTTATTTTCACAAACCACATATGGATCCACCAGAGTAATTGCATGTGTGTTCTTTTCCTAAACCAGCACTAGAGTCATTGCATGTGTGTTCTTTTCATAAACCACATATGGATCCACCAGAGTCATTGGATGTGTGTTATTTTCAGGAACCACATGGATACACCAATGTCACTTCATGTGTGTTCTTTTCATGAACGACAACTATAGTCATGGAATGTGTGTTCTTTTCACAAAACACATATGGATCCACCAGAGTCATTGTAGGTGCGTTATTCTCATAAACCACATATGGGTCCACTAGTGTCATTGAATGTGTGTTCTTTTCACAAACCACATATGGATCCACCTGTGTCATTGCATGTGTGTTATTTTCACAAACCACATATGGATCCACCAGAGTCATTGCATGTCTGTTCTGTTCCTAAACCAACACTAGAGTCATTGCATGTGTGTTCTTTTCATAAACCACATATGGATCCACAAAAGTCATTGCATGTCTGTTCTTTTCATAAACCACATGGATCCACTAGTGTCATTGAATGTGTGTTCTTTTCACAAACAACATATGGATCCACTAGTGTCATTGAATGTGTGTTCTTTTCATTAACCACATATGGATCCATTAGAGTCATTGCATGTGTGTTATTTTCATTAACCACAGCTGGTGTCATTGCATGTCTATTCTTTTCATAAACCACATGGATCCACTAGTGTCAGTGCATGTGTTTTTTTTTCACAAACCACATATGGATACACTAGAGTCATTGCATGTATGTTGTTATCCTAAAGCAGCACTAGAGTCATTGCATGTGTGTTCTTTTCATAAACCACACATGGATCCACCAGAGTCATTGCATGTGTGTTATTTTGATGAACCATATGGATCCACCAGTGTCATTGCATGTGTGTTCTTTACATGAACCACAACTAGAGCATAGAATGTGTGTTATTTTCACAAACCACATATGGATCCACCAGAGTCATTGCATGTGTGTTCTTTTCCTAAACCAGCACTAGAGTCATTGCATGTGTGTTCTTTTCATAAACCACATATGGATCCACCAGAGTCATTGCATGTGTGTTATTTTCAGGAACCACATGGATACACCAGTGTCACTTCATGTGTGTTCTTTTCAAGAACGACAACTATAGTCATGGAATGTGTGTTCTTTTCACAAAACACATATGGATCCACCAGAGTCATTGGACGTGCGTTATTCGCATAAACCACATATGGGTCCACTAGTGTCATTGAATGTGTGTTCTTTTCACAAACCACATATGGATCCACCAGTGTCATTGCATGTGTGTTATTTTCACAAACCACATATGGATCCACCAGAGTCATTGCATGTCTGTTCTGTTCCTAAACCAACACTAGAGTCATTGCATGTGTGTTCTTTTCATAAACCACATATGGATCCACCAGAGTCATTGCATGTCTGTTCTTTTCATAAACCACATGGATCCACTAGAGTCATTGAATGTGTGTTCTTTTCACAAACAACATATGGATCCACTAGTGTCATTGAATGTGTGTTCTTTTCATTAACCACATATGGATCCATTAGAGTCATTGCATGTGTGTTATTTTCATTAACCACAGCTGGTGTCATTGCATGTCTATTCTTTTCATAAACCACATGGATCCACTAGTGTCAGTGCATGTGTTTTTCTTTCACAAACCACATATGGATACACTAGAGTCATTGCATGTATGTTGTTATCCTAAAGCAGCACTAGAGTCATTGCATGTGTGTTCTTTTCATAAACCACACATGGATCCACCAGAGTCATTGCATGTGTGTTATTTTGATGAACCATATGGATCCACCAGTGTCATTGCATGTGTGTTCGTTTCATCAACCACAACTAGAGCATTGACTGTGTGTTATTTTCACAAACCACATATGGATCCACCAGAGTCATTGCATGTGTGTTCTTTTCCTAAACAAGCACTAGAGTCATTGCATGTGTGTTCTTTTCATAAGCCACATATGGATCCACCAGAGTCATTGCATGTATGTTCTTATCCTAAAGCAGCACTAGAGTCATTGCATGTGTGTTCTTTTCATAAACCACACATGGATCCACCAGAGTCATTGCATGTGTGTTATTTTCATGAACCATATGGATCCACCAGTGTCATTGCATGTGTGTTCTTTTCATGAACCACGACTAGAGAATTGAATGTGTGTTATTTTCACAAACCTCATATGGATCCACCAGAGTCATTGCATGTGTGTTATTTACCTAAACCAGCACTAGAGTCATTGCATGTGTGTTCTTTTCATAAACCACATATTGATCCACCAGATTCATTGCATGTCTGTTCTTTTCATAAACTACATGGATCCAGCACTGTCATTGAATGTGTGTTCTTTGCCGAAACCACATATGGATCCACCAGTGTCATTGAATGTGTGTTCTGTTCATTAACCACATATGGATCCGCTAGAGTCATTGCATCTGTGTTATTTTCATTAACCACAGCTAGTCTCATTGCATGTCTGTTCTTTTCAGAAACCACATGGATCCACCAGTGTCATTGCATGTGTGTTGTTTTCACAAACCACATATGGATCCACTAGAGTCATTGCATGTGTTTTCTTATCCTAAACCAACACTAGAGTCATTGCATGTGTGTTCTTTTCATAAACTACATATGGATCCACCAGAGTCCTTGCATGTGTGTTATTTTCATGAATCATATGGATCCACTAGTGTCATTCCATGTGTGGTCTTTTCATGAACCACAACTAGAGTCATTGAATGTGTGTTATTTTCAAAAACCACATATGGATCCACTAGAGTCATTCCACGTCTGTTCTTTTCATAAACCACATGGATCCTCTAGTGTCATTGAATGTGTGTTCTTTTCACAAACCACATATGGATCCACCTGTGTCATTGCATGTGTGTTCTTTTCATGAACCACAGCTAGAGTCATTGCATGTCTGTTTTTTTTCATAATCTACATATGGATCCACTAGTCATTGCAGATGTGTTCTTTTCACTAACTACATATGGATATAGCTAGAGTAATTACATGTCTGTTCTTTTCATAAACACATGGATCCACTAGAGTCATTGCATGTGTGTTGTTTTCACAAACCACATATGGATCCACTAGAGTCATTGCATGTGAGTTCTTATCCTAAACTAGCACTAGAGTCATTGCATATGTGTTCTTTTCATAAACCACATATGGATCCACCAGAGTCATTGCATGTGTGTTATTTTCAGGAACCACATGGATACACCAGTGTCACTTCATGTGTGTTCTTTTCATGAACGACAACTATAGTCATGGAATGTGTGTTCTTTTCACAAAACACATATGGATCCACCAGAGTCATTGTAGGTGCGTTATTCTCATAAACCACATATGGGTCAACTAGTGTCATTGAATGTCTGTTCTTTTCACAAACCACATATGGATCCACCAGTGTCATTGCATGTGTGTTATTTTCACAAACCACATATGGATCCACTAGTGTCATTGAATGTGTGTTCTTTTCACAAACAACATATGGATCCACTAGTGTCATTGAATGTGTGTTCTTTTCATTAACCACATATGGATCCATTAGAGTCATTGTATGTGTGTTATTTTCATTAACCACAGCTGGTGTCATTGCATGTCTATTCTTTTCATAAATCACATAGATCCACTAGTGTCATTGCATGTTTTTTTTTCACAAACCACATATGGATACACTAGAGTCATTGCATGTATGTTCTTATCCTAAAGCAGCACTAGAGTCACTGCATGTGTGTTCTTTTCATAAACCACACATGGATCCACCAGAGTCATTGCATGTGTGTTATTTTCATGAACCATATGGATCCACTAGTGTCATTGCATGTGTGTTCTTTTCATGCACCACAACTAGAGCATTGAATGTGTGTTATTTTCACAAACCACATATGGATCCATCGGAGTCATTGCACGTCTGTTCTTTTCATAAACCACATGGTTCCACTAGTGTCATTGAATGTGTGTTCTTTTCGCAAACCACATATGGATCCACCAGTGTCATTACATGTGCGTTCTTTTCATGAACCACAACTAGAGCATTGAATGTGTGTTATTTTCATAAACCACATATGGATCCACCGGAGTCATTGCACGTCTGTTCTTTTCATAAACCACATGGTTCCACTAGTGTCATTGAATGTGTGTTCTTTTCGCATACCACATATGGATCCAGCAATGTCATTGCATGTGCATTCTTTTCATGAACCACAACGAGAGTCATTGCATGTTTGTTCTTTTCATAATCCACATATGGATCCACTAGACTCATTTCATGTGTGTTCTTTTCACAAACCACATATGGATACATCTAGAGTCATTGCATGTCTATTCTTTTCATAAACCACATGGATCCACTAGAGTCATTGCATGTGTGTTCTTTTCACAAACCACATATGGATCCACTAGAGTCATTGCATGTGTGTTCTTATCCTAAACCAATACTGGAGTCATTGCATGTGTGTTCTTTACATGAACCACATGGATCCACCAGTGTCATTTCATGTGTGTTCTTTTCATTAACCACAACTAGAGTAATGGAATGTGTGTTCTTTTCACAAACCACATATGGATCCACTAGAGTCATTGCATGTGTGTTATTCTCTTAAACCATATATGGCTCCACTAGTGTCATTGAATGTGTGTTCTTTTCACAAACCACATATGGATCCACCAGTGTCATTGCATGTGTGTTATTTTCACAAACCACATATGGATCCACTATAGTCATCACATGTGTGTTCTTTTTATAAACCACATATGAATCCACTAGAGTGATTGCATGTCTGTTCTTTTCATAAACCACATGGATCCAATAGTGTCATTGAATGCGTGTTCTTTTCACAAACCACATATGGATCCACCAGTGTCATTGCACGTGTGTTCTTTTCATTAATCATAGCTAGTGTCATTGCATGTCCGTTCTTTTCATAAACCACATGGATCCACCAGTGTCATTGCATATGTGTTGTTTTCACAAACCACATACGCATCCACTAGATTCATTGCATGTGTGTTCTTATCCTAAACCAGCACTAGAGTCATTGGATGTGTGTTCTTTTCATAAACCACATATGGATCCACCAAACTAATTGCATGTGTGTTATTTTCATGAACCGCATGGATCCACTAGTGTCATTGCATGTGTGTTCTTTTCATGAACCACAACTAGAGTCATTGAATGTGTGTTCTTTTCACAAACCACATATGGATCCACCGGAGTCATTGCATGTTTGTTCTTTTTATAAACCACATGGATCCACCAGTGTCATTGAATGTGTGTTCTTTTCACAAACCACATATGGATCAACAAGTGTCATTGCATGTTTGTTCTTTTCATGAACCACAACTAGAGTCATTGCATGTCTGTTCTTTTCATAAACCACATATGGATCCACTAGAGTCATTGCATGTGTGTTCTTTTCACAAACTACATATGGATACATCTAGAGTCATTGCATGTCTATTCTTTTCATAAACAACATGGATCCACTAGATTCATTGCATGTGTGTTCTTTTCACAAACCACATATGGATCCACTAGAGTCATTGCATGTGTGTTCTTATCCTAAACCAGCACTAGACTCATTGCATGTGTGTTATTTTCATAAACCACATACGGATCCATCAGAGTCATTGCATGTATGTTATTTCCATGAACCACATGGATCCACCAGTGTAATTTCATGAGTGTTCTTTTAATGAACCAAAACTAGAGTCATGGAATGTGTGTTCCTTTCACAAACCACATATGGATCCACCAGATTCATTGTATGTGTGTTATTCTCATAAACCACATATGGATCCACTAGTGTCACTAAATCTGGGTTCTTTTCAAAAACCACATATGGATCCACCAGTGTCATTGTTGGGGATATACTTTCCGGGTATCCTCACAGTTCCTCACTAACCAGGGTGGCCCACTTCGGGTTAGAGCTTTGCTTCACGGGCGGCGCAGTCAAGGAGAAGAGATGGAGTCTAGTCCAGCTACGGGAAGGCCCAGAAGACTTACCGACTTAGGCCCATAGTGTTACTTGTAGTTCAAGATGTACTCTGTAACCGACTCTTAGTCGTAGCTGGATAGATCTCTCCTGTAAACCCT
Source organism: Avena eriantha (assembly GCA_910589775.1). NCBI lineage: Eukaryota > Viridiplantae > Streptophyta > Magnoliopsida > Poales > Poaceae > Avena > Avena eriantha. The sequence continues at coordinate 8,685 of CAJUXJ010000823.1, forward strand.
TGGCCGGACATCTATATAAGCCGTCCTAGGGAGAGCCTTTAGGGGACCCTCAATAGTCTACAATCTCAAGTCGCCCAGGCGAACCCTTGTAACCCATATTCCGGCACTGCCGTATTACTGGATTGCTAGCAGGAGTATGATCCGTCCAAATCCGGTGGATTCGAACCTATGTAAACTTGTGTGCTCACCGTCCCGGAACACCGTACGTCTCACACCCCTCTCTTTCGCATGCCTCGAGGACCCCCTCATGGCGTACTTGTCATCAATCCGACGACAGTTGGCGCCCACTGTGGGGCAAGTGAGCTTCGGATCTGCGTTCTGAGAGGAATCTGCAAGAATCAGAATCGGCGAGACTATTGCCGTCGGTCGCATCCTCTACGCCAGCAATGTCCCTCTCATCGTTCTCGACGAGACCTGGATTCTGGCTAGGGGGGCTGTGACTGCCTACACCATCATGTCTTTTGGCGAGATCGATGTTTACACCGGTTTTGCTGAACCTGTCCCACCCACCCTAGCGGTGATGATAGAGGCAGAAGAAACATCCCCCTTTGTCTACGGAGGCGGCAGAGTTACGGATCTCAGAAAATCCTAATCCCACCCAGCCCGCACCAGTTGCGGAGATAGTGGAGAAATCCGAGCCTGAAGCAGACCTAGCGGTCCAAGTCAAATCTAGAGTGGATCTCCTTGGAGAGACCGAATCCCAGATCGACCAACCCGCTGAAGTCAAAATCCAGGAGGAGCATATCAACGACACTGATTCTGGCTCTGATGATGCCGGGACAGACAGGCCTTTCTTGAGGTACACGTTGTGACGTATGATAATGCAAATCTCAGGCGTAGATGCAATTCTCGTGACCATCAAAAGTTTCGATGAAGTTGATCGCGAGAGCCGCAGGTACCTCAGGAAGCACGCGTCGCACTTCATCGGATATGTGGGATCCGGATCAAGCTCTGCCTATGCTGGAGAGAACACCGACTCGGTGCTGGAGGGAATTGGAACAAACGCCGATGTACCCGCATCCTCGGATGAATCGATGACGTCGGCAGATTTCCGAAAGTTCTCTGCGGAATATGAAGAGGCATATAACTCCAAAGCTGCAGAGGAAGGAGAAGCCATGGATGAAGGATCTGGGGAACACTCTCCCAAAGCACAGGATGACATGGAAGTCGGAGATAATCCCAAAGTCCAGATGTCCAAAAGTACCGATCAAAGATTGACTACGGGAAACGGACCCAAAGCCGTGTTTGCTACTGGAGCTGCCAAGAAGGAAAAGAAGAAGAACAAGACACCGACAAAAGACCCTCTGGCAGAGGAGGTGATTGCCGAGGAATACGAGGAAGACTCGGATGGAGCGCTTATCCCAGACGAGCCCAAAAAAGAAGAATCGGTGGATGGACACGTGATCACTGAAGGTGAGTGTAAACTCATCGATGCTGCATTAACCACACCTATTCCTACAACTGTAGAACTTACTGCTGAAGAACTGGACAAGAGGGCACATGCCCTAGAAGCGCGTCGTCAAGTACTCCTCGATGAAGCCAAAATCATTGAGGAGTAAAAGAAACGCATAGCATCTGCGGAGAAGTACAACTCCAGGCAATACCAGAAGACCAGGAAGCGCCATACTAATGACAACCAATTCCCGCAGATTCACGCCGTCCTTTTCGGAGAAGAAATGGGGAAGCCTCGGAAAGATAGCAAAGGGGATTGGGTATATCCAACCCCAGTATAGAACACCATGGTGGCCCGAGAAATTTTATCGGCTAATCCAGGCCCGGAGGAGATCTGGTTGGGAATCAAACTACTCAACAAGGGACTGTAGCAACAAAAGGTTGCCATGTCCAGAAGTCAAAAACTGGTCTCTAATTCCGACCAATGTCGCACAGATCCGGCATGGGCTGACGTAAGACCCCAGCGCGTACCAGAGCAGCACCACCGCCCCGATTGCCGGGAAGATAATTACTCAAGAACAGGATCTTTGGGACAATACCACAAAGCTATCTACAACTGGCGTAACGTTAACCCAGTTGCAGAGCAAGAAGCAATTGTTGCACTAAATCCGAGGAACCCGCCCCGGCGAGAGTCGAAAGACCACAGGGACGATGATAAAGAGAAACATCGAGAGGAGGACCGACAAAGAATGCAACCTCCTAGACATGCAACCCGTCCGGATTACGGACGAAGGAAGGACGGACATCGTGCTGAGACAAGCCGGCAGGGGGCTCGTCACAATGAAGATCCTCCCTGGAACCGGAATAATGACGCTCCGGACAGAGGCCGGCAATCAGCCGGAAATAACTCAGCTGCTCCACCCTCTCCACCAAGTAGCCATCACAACGGCTCTCGAGGAGGCCAGGGAGGGCGTCGTGGTGGAGGAGGTGGTGGCAGAAGCCGAAGTCCGGCTCCAAGGCACCGCAGCCACTACCGACACTCGGGACGATCTCTATCCCTGAATGACGCAAGGCACATGATCAACTCCAATATAGAGGCGTGACACTACGAAAATGATGATATATATGTGGGCCCAAAGTGCTTCAGACCACGCATCAGAGCAACAAGATTCCTGGAAGGATTTGTTATCTCACGACATATCCAAGCCTACGACGGCATTGCTCGGCCAGATACCTGGTTACAGGATATCTTCCAAGCTTGCTGCATGACCAAAGGCGGAAACAGCCTGGTCGCAACCTGATATCTCCCACTCATCTTGCGGAAGACGGCACGATCATGGCGTAATGAACTTCCGAAGAACACCATCCACAACTGCTATGACATGCAAAGTGCGTTCCTTCGGAATTTCGAAGGTACATACCGGAGGCCCTGTACGGTCGGAGACCTACAGCGTTGCACCCAGAAGGCCAGAGATACTTGCCGGGATTACCTCGGACAATGGATCGATAGCAAGAACTTCTGTGAAGGAGTAAATGACCAAACTGCGATTGAAGCTTTCATTGTAGGTCTCCCAATTGGTCTACTGCGTCATCGCGTGAAGTGTGACAAGGTCACTGATTTGGGAGAGATGATAGAAACAACGAGCAAATATGCAGATGCTGACGATGATGCAGAGGGATTACTCAACGCCCTAGTTGTGCCACAGTTGGCAAAACAACCAAAGCAACAAGCTCAGAAGCACAAGAATACCTCGGAAGAGAAACCCAACGCGGAAACGGCAGTGGTTACTGCTACTTTCAGGTCTGGAGGACGAGGAGGACGTGGTGGAGGCCACGAGCGTGGCTGTGGGACTTCGAGAGTTCAAGGTAGAGGAGACCAGCAACCAGGAAAAACCTACTCTTGGGCCAACATTGCCAATAACCCATGTGTGCATCACTTAGATGCCAATGGGGGCTCGTCCCACACCAACGCCGAGTGTCGTTTCAATGATGACATCAAAATAGATGACATCATCAGCTACAAAGCTAAGCGCAGGAAGGGAAAGAAGAATACTGAAAAAGATAAAGAGACCAAGGAAGATTCCGACATGGAGGAAGCTGATGCTTCAAATCCCAAGCTAGAAGGGAAGAAAAAATTTCCGACCAAGAAAGACACTTATGTCACCTTCCTCGGATCTCAACCAGCAAAGGTCAAGAAAGCAGTTCTACATGAGCTCAATGCAATAGTTCTGGCTGTCCCCCAATTTTTGGACTGGTCGGAAGTAGCAATCACGTTTGTCCGCGCTGATCATCTGCCTAAGTTGCACAGGCAAGGAAAATACGCCTTAATCGTCAATCCACTTATTGACGGTTATGGTTTCTTCAAAACTCTCATGGATGGTGGCAGCAGTATCAATATTCTGTATGTCGAAACGCTATGACGAATGAAGATCTCGGAGACCCAGCTGAACCATAGCTCTGTGATCTTTCATGGAGTTGTCCCAGGAAGACAATTTAATTCCCTGGGAGAAATTACTTTGGATTTGGAACTCCAAAGAACTAATAGACGGAGGCACTTTCCTTCGAAGTGGTCGCGTTCAAGAGCGAGTACCATGCTATATTTGGACGTCCGGCTTACTAGGATTTTATAAATCGTCCGTGTTACATTTACAATATGATGAAAATTCCAGGTCCCAATGGCGTAATAAACCATCAGGGGAGACCCGAAGAAAGCGCGAGAGTGCGAGGATGGAAATGCCGCCTTTGCTGAAGCCGTGCTGCACACCTAGGAGTACTAGGAGATCAGGAAGAGCATAGATCCGTCCGAGATGCCCGCAAAGAAGGAGGTGACAAAGCTGAATCGGGAGTTCAAGACATCAGAAGAGACGAAGAAGACGCCGTTGAAGGATGATGACCCCTCCAAAGTGACCCAGATAGGCGTAGGCCTAGATAGCGCATAGGAAAGCGCGCTCGTCTAGTTCCTCAATGCAAAAGATATCTTCGCATGGAAGCCATCTGACATGAACAGAGTACCTAGGGAACTTCCCGAGCACTCTTTAAATGTAAACCCGAACGCTAAACCCGTCAAACAGTCCTTATGAAGTTTTGGCGATGAAAAGCATAAGGCAATAGCTAAGGAACTAGCACGGCTAGAGTTAGCCGGATTCATAGAAGAGGTCATCCACACTGAGTGGTCGGCCAATCCTGTAATGGTCCCTGATACATTGCAAATGTATCTATAATTTTTGATGCACCATGCTTGGTTTTATCCACTTTCTTGTGCTTTGTCCACACTTTGGAGTACTTTTTATACGATTTCTTGGACTAACCTATTAACAAGAGCCACAGTGCTAGCTGCCTGTTTTCTGCTTTTTTTGGTTCCAGGAAAGTCAGAAAATGAATATTCTCAGAATTGGACGGGACAAATGCCAAAGTGCCTATTTTTCCAGAAGACTCCAGGAGCCAGAATACGAGACGGAGGAGGGCCAGGGGCTGGCCACACCCCCTAGGCGCGGGCTCGGCCTGGCCATGCCAGGGCATGGTGTGGGGGCCCCAGGCACCCCTCGCTCTCCCTCTTCACCTATAAGAAGCCTTCTGACCTAAAAGCTTCGGGGGGTTCAACGTTTTCCCACGAAAAGTTCCGCTGCGCCACCGCCACAGAATGGGAGATTCGGGGGACAGAAAGTCTCTGTTCTGGCACCCTGCCGGGACGGGGAAGTGCCCCCAGAGCCATCTCCATCAATCTCCACCATCATCTCCATCAACCATCCATGTTTCCCCCATCTATGAGTGAGTAATCCCCCGTTGTAGGCTATGGGGATGGTAGGGATTGGATGAGATCGTTCATGTAATGGCATCAGATTGTTAGGGCATGGTGCCTAGTATCTTTTATTAGTGCTTTATGACTTTTTTGCAACTTGTTGTGCTTAATGCTTGTCACTAGGGCCCGAGTGCCATGATTTTAGATCTGAACTTATTATTGATTCATTATGATAGTATTGTTTTTGGTATTATCTACAAGTTGTATACACACGTTATTGTCCGGAACATATGGCCCCGAAGTGACAGAAATCGGGATAACCGGAAGGGAAAGGCTTTGATGTGAGGATCACATGTCTTCACGGAGTGTTAATGCTTTGCTCCGGTGCTCTATTAAAAGGAGCACCTTAATTTCCAGTAGTTCCCTAGAGGCCCCGCTGCAAATGGGCTGGCAGGACAAAAGATGTTGTGCAAGTTCTCATTGCGAGCACGTATGACTATATGTGGAACACATGCCTAGGATTGTCTAGTACTTGGGTGCTTTATCTTATTTATCTTCAATTGCCCTATGTTCTGATTGCTATGTGAATTTTCTTGTCCATGCAACGCCCGTCCATCCATCCCTATGCCTACCGCACTCGAATCCCACTGTTTACTGCTTTTGTTACTACTGTCTTTGCTTTACTACTTCTGTTACTTTACTATTCTTACTACAAAACTGTTGCTACTAATAAACTGCTGTGAGCAAGATTTTTTCCAGGTGCAGCTGAATTGACAACTCTGTCGTTAAGGCTGATAAATATTCTTTGGCTCCCGTTGTGTCGAATCAATAAATTGGGTTTCACTTCCCTCGAAAATACTGCGATACACCCCCTATACTTGTGGGTCATCAAGACTATTTTCTGGCGCCATTGCCGGGGAGCATAGCTTTATTTATCAAGTTCACTTGGAATCACTATTGTTCAAGCTAAGTTTATTTTCTCCTTGTTTGCTTGTTTCTTTATCAAAAATACAAAAAAAATTAGTTCCTACTCTAGTTGTTATTTTCGTTGGTCTGGTATTGTCTTGCTTTATCATGCTTGTTGGCGATGGTTGGTTTCTTTGAAACTGAAGCTTATTGTCAAGGTGGGTTCACGGAAGATCAAAAATATTATTATAAGGAACACCGCTTGTCACAAAAAGGGAAACACTTATGGGAACAAATTGATAGATTGTATACCATTGCTAGGAACGTATGCTCTACTTATAATGTTACTTATTGCTATAATGAGTCTTGTTGCAGAAAGAGGTATAAACACCTCCCTTTTCAATGTGAGTATAGTGATAATGATACCATATCTTCCTATGCTAAAGGAATTTATGTCTTTTATGATGCGGAACAAATTGAAAAATTTATTGCTTGGAAGGGTGCTTTTGAACTTGCTAGTTTGCTTGAAAATATTGATGATTCACCTTACAAATATGAGGTGTATGGTATACTTCAATTTTGCTTTGATAATTACAAGGATGAAAATGTCTATATTCTTGAATATTTTAATAGATGCTTTCCACAAATTGAAGAGACTAATGCCTTACAGGATCCTATGGAAGAAGAAATTGATGAACCTAAAATCTCATTAGATGAAAAAGAGGAGGAGAGTGATGAACAAAAGGAGGAAGAATGGATTAGCTACCCATGCCTACCTTCTAATGAGAGTAACTCTTTATCCCTTACATTATTTGATTGTCCCCCTCGCTTACTAAAGGAGAATGAATGTTATATTCCCGAGGTTTCTCTTGAAAATGTTTACAATAAAGCTCTAGTGCTTGTAGATCATGAAGAGCATGCTTTATGTGATAGTTATATTGTTGAGTTTCTTCATGATTCTACTGAAAATTATTATGAGAGAGGAAAATATGGTTGTGGAAGTTTTCATGGTATTGAAACACCTCTCTATGTGCTGAAAGTTTTCAAGTTACTCTTGTTTTATCTTCCTATGCTTGTCACTTTGTTATTTGCTTACACGATTCCTATGCATAGGAAGTGGGTTAGACTTAAATATTTTCAATTTGCTCCTTGATTCTCTCTTTTACTTCAACTCATGTTCCTTATGAGAGCATCCTCTCAAACTTTTATGCCTGAAGATGATAATATGTCTATTATTCTTGGGAGACCTTTTCTTAAATACTACAACAACTGTTATTAATTATAATCAAGGGAAGGTGACCTTCAATGTTAATGACAAGGAACACATTGTCTATTTCCTCAAGAAGATTGAAAGGACTTATGGTTTGAATTCAATTGAACATGTTGAGGGCATTCAAGTTGGAGAAATATATTGTCCCATACCAAGAGAAAAATTTGAAACTATTATGATTGGGACCATTGTTATCATGGTTGAGGTAACATAATCATTAGTGGAATACAAAGTTTTGTCTCATATGAAACTGTTTTGGTAACAAGACCTGATCAACCTTGTTAACAAAAGGATTTCATTGAACAAAACAATGTTTTCACCGTGATTATCTCCGCTTACTTATATTCTATCCATTTTAGGTTTTGCTTATGCCTAACTTAAAGGCTTTAAAGAAAAGTACATATTGGGAGATAACCCAAAAGTTTTAGATGAGTCTTGGAAGTTATTACTTCTGTAATAACCGCTCCTTATCCTTTTTATTTGCTTTTTGTGCCAAGAGTAACCTCTAATGAGAGAGAAGTAATGATTGGGAAAGTTGCTGTCCCAAAACAGATTTCTGTGCTTTACCGTAAAAATTCGTGTAAAATCTCTGAACTTCTTTTTGAGGTGTGCAGTTTTGTGCTTCTGACCCAGGTTGTTATCTAACTTTCGTTAGTTCAACACTTTTTGATTTGAGCAACAGAAGGTCTTCAAAAAAAATTCATCTTTACTTGCTGGTCTGTTTTGACAGATTTCTATCATTTTCTGCATTTGCTTCTTGTTGGTTCCTTTTTGAGTTCTTTTGGGGAATTGAGCTTTTTGAGGGAAGTACTACAGTAGCTAGTTTTCTAATGGAAGTTTATTTGGTGTTAGAACTGAACCTTAAGACTTATTTATCTTGAGTGCACTAATGTTGCTAATAAAGATTGTGTGAAGTTTTGTATGAAGGAAAAATTCCAGGTGTATGGAGGGAATGAGTAATGAGATGAAGGAAGGAATAAAGCTCAATCTTGGGGATGCCACGTGTGTCACCCCAAGAAATATCCAAGAAGTACAAGCGTCAAAGCTTGGGGATGCCCAAGGCATCCCCTTCTTCATCAATAAAAATCTCAGGTTTGTTCCAACCACTTCATATTTATTGTTTCATGCACAGTTGTGTTGTTCTTGGAGCGTCTTCTTTTTCGTTTTTCGTTTTGGTTTTCGTTTGCTTGGTTTGCTTAGTTTGCTGAATAAATCGGTTGGACCTCCTCTTTCATACGTTGGTGTTCAAATAGTCTGGTTTGGTTTGGAAAAGAGTAAGAAAGCTCATACTTAAGTAGTAAAGAGAGCTCATTTTTGACTGTGGCCTATGCTTTGTCATGCCATGCTTGATATTGTTTTGGCTTTATGCTTAGTATTCTTTTCTGTAGCATGACTTGTTATAAACAATTGAGATTGCTTAATGTGCCTTGGATAAATCATGCGTTGTTTTAGCATATTAAATCATCGTATAGTGGTATTCACCTTTGATGCTTTATTTGGGTTGACTTGGCGCATGCTCACACCATGTTATGACTATCTCAAGTCACCATAAGCCTTTACGATCCTTTAGTTTTCAACTTATAGTATCACTTTATGCTTTGATCAATGATGTTTTGTCGCTCTACATGATTATGGCCATTATTGCTCTCTCGTTTGTCGCTCCCTTACTATTGCTAGCCTTCACTTTCACTGAGTATGTTTTACTCAAGTTTCCAACTCCCTAAACCAAATATTGCCAAAGTGTCCACCATACCTACCTATTAGCATCATTTTCTACTTCCGTGCATATTCAATATTCCTTGTTTTCTTCCAAATAAAATGTTCGCTTGTTTTGAGAAAGTTAGTTAGTAAAGCTCTCACGAACTTGATGGCACACTTTATTTCCTGCACTTAATAAACCTGAACCATTGTGAACTCTCCATGAAAGTTATATGCTTGCTAATTATAGGCTGGGGATTAGCAGAACCGTGCTGTCACAGGGAACGCTTTCAACACTTGTAAATATATACCCAGTTGATACCTTGCTCTTTTGTTTGCGGATGTCTTCGGTGTGAAATAAAAGGGGAGCTTGTAAGTCCATGGAGTTATGTATGTGTGTTAGAGAAACGCCTGGGCCGCTGGTCTAATCCATGCTAACATGGTGGAAACCTGCAGCGTTACCATAATGATATCTATGAAGCATTCTTCTTATAAAAAAGAGAGAGATAGCTATTTACAAAAAGAAAGAAAAAGAGATCTATGAAAAGAGGAAAGAGAGAGAAAAGCACCATTTTCCCATGGTAAATAAGAAGATTGCTGAGATACTCATTGTCTTCTTGCCTTGTCATTTTGATATGGGGATTCTTTCGTATCATCGGGCAAGGGGTACCCAGTTGGCGCTTCTCAATGATACGCACATACTTACGATGACAAGAACTTACCGGTAACTAAAGTTGAGTAGCATGAGGAGCGGACCTCGTACTCAAGGGACTTGGGATTTTCAGTTTATAGTCTATCAAGCATATAACTCAGATTGGACCTCACTTTCACCTTAACCACATTAAAGATGCTTATGATAGGGGCAATGAGAGCTCAAAGCTAATGAGTACCATACTTTCAGCATTTGGAAGCCTTTCAAACTATTCAAAAGCTTTTGATTTCCTTGTTGAGTCTCCACACATTCTATGAGCACTTTCTTGAGAGCATAGTGGCCATTCTTATTTCTATGTGCATTGTCCCAAGACTTATTGATTGATGCATACCTTGAAATTGCTTATTTTCAAATATTTGTATCTAGTCACTCTTGTGAACTTTGAAGGTGTCCTATGCATTTATGTTTGCTACTCTTTGAGGGACAAGCTGAATGCCACTATGCTATGTTTTCTTTATGTGAAACAAACAAACGTCTTGCAAAGCATTATTATTCATGAATCTTTTGTTTGTGCCTTTTCATGTTGCATCATAGTTTCTTTGTCTTATTGCTAGAACTTTGTCTTTCATGTTATGATTGAAGTACTATGATCCCTACTTTGAATGTTTACAAAAACTTGGGTCAAATCTTTGATGGTGCATGTCACCTCAAAGATTATTCTTTCTTTTAACCACTTACCTACTCGAGGACGAGCATGAGTTAAGCTTGGGGATGTTGATACATTGCAAATGTATCTATAATTTTTGATGCTTCATGCTTGGTTTTATCCACTTTCTTGTGTTTTGTCCACACTTTGGAGTACTTTTTATACGATTTCTTGGACTAACCTATTAACAAGAGCCACAGTGCCAGCTACCTGTTTTCTGCTGTTTTTGGTTCCAGGAAAGTCAGAAAATGAATATTCTCGGAATTGGATGGGACAAAAGCCAAAGTGCCTATTTTTCCAGAAGACTCCAGGAGCCAGAATAAGGGACCGAGGAGGGCCAGGGGCTGGCCACACACCCCCCCAGGCGCGGGTTGGGCCTGGCCGCGCCAGGGCATGGTGTGGTGGCCCCAGGCACCCCCTCGGTCTCCCTCTTCGCCTATAAGAAGCCTTCTGACATAAAAGCTTCGGGGGGTTCGACGTTTTTCCACGAAAAGTTCCGCTCGCCGCCGCCACCGAAGGGGAGATTCGGGGGACATAAAGTCTCTGTTCCGGCACCCTGCCGGGACGGGGAAGAGCCCTCGGAGCCATCTCCATCAATCTCCACCATCATCTCCATCGACCATCCATGTTTCCCCCATCTATGAGTGAGTAATCCCCCCTTGTGGGCTATGGGGATGGTAGGGATTGGATGATATCGTTCATGTAATGGCATCAGATTGTTAGGGCATGGTGCCTAGTATCTTTTATTAGTGCTTTATGACTTTGTTGCAACTTGTTGTGCTTAATGCTTGTCACTAGGGCCCGAGTGCCATGATTTCAGATATGAACTTATTATTGATTCATTATGATAGTATTGTTTTTGGTCTTATCTACAAGTTGTATACACACATTGTTGTCTGGAACCTATGGCCCCGAAGTGACATAAATCGGGATAACCAGAAGGGAAAGGCTTTGATGTGAGGATCACATGTCTTCACGGAGTGTTAATGCTTTGCTCCGGTGCTCTATTAAAAGGAGCACCTTAATTTCCAGTAGTTCCCTAGAGGCCCCGCTGCAAACGGGCTGGCAGGACAAAAGATGTTGTGCAAGTTCTCATTGCGAGCACGTATGATTATATATGGAACACATGCATAGGATTGTCTAGTACTTGGGTGCTTTATCTTATTTATCTTCAATTGCCCTATGTTCTGATTGCTATGTGAATTGTCCTGTCCATGCAACGCCCGTCCATCCATCCCTATGCCTACCGCTCTCGAATCCCACTGTTTACTGCTTTTGTTACTACTGTCTTTGCTTTACTACTGCTGTTACTTTACTATTCTTACTACAAAACTATTGCTACTGATAAACTGTTGTGAGCAAGATTGTTTCCAGGTGCAGCTGAATTGACAACTCAGTTGTTAAGGCTGATAAATATTCTTTGGCTCCCCTTGTGTCAAATCAATAAATTGGGTTTCACTTCCCTCGAAAATACTGCGATACACCCCCTATACTGGTGGGTCATCAGTCCCTAAAAAGGACACCACTGATTTTAGGATGTGTGTTGATTATACTGCCTTGAACAAGGCTTGTCCAAAAGATCCGTTCGCTCTGCCTAGGATTCATCAAGTTATCGATTCTACGGCAGGCTTGGAACTCCTCTATTTTCTCGACGCATATTCCGGTTATCACCAAATCCGGATGAAGGAATCTGACAAAGTCAAAACTTCATTCATAACCCCTTTCGGAACCTTCTGTTTTGTTACGATGCTCTTTGGGCTGAAGAACGCAGGAGCTACCTACCAGCGCATGATGCAGCGTTGCCTCCACGACCAACTCGGATGCAATGTACATGCATACCTGGATGATATTGCGGTGATGTCCAAAAAGAAGGAAACACTGATCTCCAACTTGGAGGAAACATTCGCCAATCTCCGAAAATACAACATCATGCTTAATCCGAAGAAATGATTCTTTGGACTCCTAGCCGGAAAATTGTTAGGTTTCATCGTGTCTCAAAGAGGCATACAGGTGAACCGAGACAAAATCAAGGATATACTCAATATTTCTAGGCCAACTCGCCTAAAGGACGTACAAAGACTAACTGGTTGCATCGCTGCAGTCAGTCGGTTTGTAAGTCGACTCGGTGAAAGAGCCGCACCATTATATAAACTCTTGAAAAAGACCAAGGATTTTGTGTTGACCGACGAAGCTGAAGCTGCGTTACAAAACCTGAGGAAAGTTTTCTCATCTGCTCCTATCCTTGCTACACAGGAACCATAGGAACCGATGTTGCTTTATCTTGCTGCGACAAACAAAGTCGTTAGTATCGTCATGGTGGTGGAGAGACCGGAGGAAAATCAGGAACACCTGGTGCAATGTCCGACTTACTTTGTCAGCGAGGTCCTGACATAATCAAAACAGCGGTATCCGCACTATCAAAAGCTAGCTTACGGTGTTTTCCTAGCATCTTGTAAGCTACGACACTATTTCCAGGAGCATCCAATTACCGTGGTGAGGACAACTCCCACGAGAGACATAATTAACAATAGTGATGCCACATGACGTGTCGCCAAATGGGGCATAGAGCTTTCATCTTTCGATATGGAGTACAAACCTCGGACAACAATCAAATTCCAAATCCTTGCCGACTTTGTTGCTGATTGGACAAAGACAAAGGAGAATATGATTCTCCCTGAGTCGGAATATTGGACCCTATGTTTTGATGGGTCTAAGGCTCGCGGGGGCTCGGGGGCTGTCATGGTGCTCAAATCAGCCCAAGGTGATAAACTTCTATACGTGTTGCAGATCCACTTCACAGCGACAAATAATATTGCCGAGTATGAAGCACTGCTACATGGAATCTGTATTGCAAAAGATATTACGATCCGACGTTTGATGTGTTACAGAGATTCAGATCTTATTGCTCAGCAAGTTTTGGATATTTGTAATGCATATAAACACATGGCAGCATATAAAGCTGTCGTGGATGATTTATCTAAATCGTTCGAAGGGTTTGAGGTTCAACACATTCCTCGCGCAGAAAACGAGAAGGAAGATGCACTATCTCGGATAGGCTCTAACGGAAAGAGGTCCCGGATGGCGCTTTTTTAGAGCACCTCAAAGTTCCCACAAGGGAGTGGATGAGGAATATCCGACAAAATACGACTCACCTCTAATAGCAGTTCTGGCTGTAATTCCTAGCTGGACTCAACCCTACCTTGATTATCTGGTAGATGGCAAATTACCCGAAGACGAGGTTCTGAGCCGGCAGATCGTCCGATGAGCGAAAGCCCATACTATAGTTAAACATGAGCTCTATAAGCAGAGTGTTTCTGGGGTTTTTCAGCGCTGCATATCTCCGGAAGAAGGAGTGGAAATCTTAAGAGAAATCCACGAAGGCGAGTGTGGTCACCACGCTGCAGCCAAATCTTTAGTGGAAAAAGCTTTCAGACGCGGTTTTTTTCTGGCTTACAGCCTAGGCAGATGCCAAATGGCTAGTCAAGACATGCAAGGCCGCCAAAAGTATGCCAAACAAGCTCACGTACCGGCTGATCAGCTATGAACAATACCTATAACATGGCCGTGGTCTAGGGGCTTGACATGGTAGGACCGTTTAAACGGGTTCCAAGTGGATTTACTCACATCTTAGTGAAGGTGGATAAGTTCACAAAATGGATTGAGGCCAAACCCGTCACTAGTAGTGATGGAGCAACAACCAAAAGATTTGTCGAGGATGTTATAATCCTGTATGGTTATCCGCATAGCATTATCACGGACAACAGGAGTAATTTCTCTATGGGAGAATTGGCCAAATTCTGCAACAAACAAAATATCCGGCTTGACATTGCGTCAGTCGCACATCCACAGGCTAACGGACAAGTTGAAAGAACAAATGGTTTAATCCTACAAGGCCTAAAACCGAGACTCGAAGCACCATTACGACGTGCTACGGGGGCTTGGCAAAAGGAATTACCCTCTGTAATATGGAGTTTATGAACAAGTCCGAACAGGTCAACCTGATACACACCTTTCTTCTTGGTCTATGGCGCAGAAGCAGTTCTTCCTAGTGATTTTTTTCACACTTCTCCTAGAGTGGCCGCGTATATCGAAGAAGATGCCGAGATTTCTCGACGAAATGATCTCGAATTAGTCGAAGAAGTTCACGTCATTGCTGAAATGAGATCAACAGCCTATCAGCAGAAGTTACGCAAGTATCATAGCCAGAGAGTCCGAAACAGATCTTTTAATAAAGGCGATTTGGTTCTCCAGCTTGTGCAATAAGGAAAGCACAAACTTTCCCCAGTATGGGAAGGGCCCTTCTTAGTTAGTCGAGTATTGCACAATGGTTCGTACTACTTAACTGACATGAGGCCAGTCAAAGAAAGACCTGCTACTAAGAAGAGAAAGAGAGCTGGAGGCAGTACAAATCCAGATGAGTTAGACAAACCATGGAATATTCCTAGCTACGTCCCTTTTATTCTTAGTTTATCCTTCTTTGTAATCATACATATGTACATGTTCTGTGAGAAATAAAAGTCTTGGTTGCCTCAAGTTTTTTCTGAGAAGTTTTTACCATCTTATTTCCGAATGATCATGTCATAGTCGAAAATCCCAGAATACTTGAAAGTACTTTATGCTCATGTTTGTTCTAGTTTAGATTTCTGATTCTACAAAAGCTACCTTCGGGTATAACTCTAAAGTTTCTAGTTTACACTTTGGTTATTTGTCTGATTGCCGGATGCGGGCATTTCCTGAGTAGTGAATTGTTGGTACTGAAGCCGGCTTTGTTTCCAAGTTTAAACTGGTTTAGCAATTGAGCTCCGTTGCTCGGCAAAGTTTCCGTGCAGAAGGTTTAGCTGGCTCACGAACGGAACGAGGCGGAAAGCCAGATAAATGATAAGTATAGACGAAAAAGTATAAGTACTTATGAAAACATTTCAGGCACACAAAAATTTAAAGCCAAAAGTGCTAAGTAGATTAAAAGCTTAGCACTAGCAAAAATTATAAGTACTGCATATTTACAGACCCATAAATGTTTCTCCGAATAATACATTTTTTCTGATAATTTATGATGCAGGAGAGGATGCAGGAGCTGCCGGCTCGCTGGACGCATCGGCCTCGGTTTGATAACGCTCCGAGACGTTCAGATCCAATACGGTCTGTTCATCGTCGGAAACTTCAACTGCTTCTTCCGGAGGCGGAGGCGGTGTGTCCACGCGGGTGAAGAAAGGAGTGTCGTAGCTGGTTAAGTCAGCTATGTGACACCCATATCCGGCGCAGGAGTCCATGATGGCCTTGATATCCTGCTCCTGGCCGTCATCATCCACCTTGCAGTACCCTCTGGTCACCTGCCATATCTCCATGTTTCCATGGTGGCTCATGACCATGGTGAGAGCGTTATGCGCAGCGGATCACGCGTAGGACATGTTCTAGTCCTGAACGAGTTGCGGCATATCCTTCTCCTTGTCTCGCACCTAAAAGTCCAACATGCTATGCATATCCGGAATCTTGAAAGCTCCGCCAATATCCTCAAGGGATTGGCGGAAGTCATGACGCAGATCACCGACTTGGGTAAGCCGGTGGGTGCGAGGCTCGGCAGAGGTGGAGTCCGTTAAGTTCAGAGGACCTATACACATAACGCAAAATAGTTAAGAAAAATCTGATATCGAAAAAGTCGAAGCATATAGACAAGTCAAAAACATGGAAACTTACCAAAGATGACATCGTCAACTTTGGTCTTCTCTTCTCGAAGAATCCGGAGTTCAGCCCGGAGTGCCTTGGAAAGTTCCTTCTCTTTGCAAAGCTCATTGTTGAGATCCGAGATTTTCTGATCTTGAGCCACAATCTTACGATCACGCTTGTCGGTAGCCATGGAGGAAGATTCGAGAACTTGAGTGGTGCTCTTCTCATGATCTGTCTTGAGCTTATCCAGCTCTTGGCGAAGTTCTTTATTCTCGACCACCAAGGTTTTGAGGTTCTCGGCCTCTTCAATCATAGCACAGGACTGTTTTACCGGTGCTCTAAGTCAAAAAGAACAACAGTTCAACAAAAATATTCGACTATGAAAACACAAAGACAAGGTTTGAGTCTCGGAATGTTTACCTTCGGCCTCATCCTTGGAGACCTTCAGCTCAGCATTTTCAAGATGAAGACCTTGGATCTCTCTCCACTTGTTGCAGATGCTCTTCAACAAATCCTGGTTATATGAATTAACTTTTTGTAAGTCAAAATACCCAGACTCAGAAGTCAACTGAAGACTCGGGCTAATATTGTTACTAATATCAGCATGAGCCTTGGGGGCTACACTAGTTCATCCTTTGGCATCCTAAGGAAGCATAAACTCGGATTGCATATCCTACTTCATGCTTGGGGGCTAGAGGATATGATATAAAATACAATAAAGAAAATCGTGAGTTGGAATTTCAACTTACATGATGTTCATGTGTGAGCTTGCTCAGACACATGTTCACCTCGGTGGTAACCTTCTCGGCGAGGGTTAGCGGAATAACCGGAGGTGGTGGAAGCACACCAGCTCTAAGTCCCTCGTCGCGAAGGCAAACTTGTTCAATAAGGTCGGAGTACTTGATGTCTTCCGTCTCTTGTGCTACTTCTTCGGCAGAGAGATTACGTCTTTCCAGGCATTGTCGGGCCAGCCGCTGGATCTCCTCCGCAAATTTCTGGGACAAGCCGAATTTTGCAAGCCCCGGATTATTAAGGAGGTTTTCGGTGAAGGTCTCTGCCGAGGGATCAGTACCCGAAGAGGGTTCACCCTTATCAAAACCTGACTCACTCATGGTGACGTTAGTCTGTGACTCTAGGATCGCTGGCTCCATTGAAGGAGAAGGATCTTCTGCGACAACTGGTGATGGAATAACCACCGGCGTTGCAGAAGGTTGAGGGACAGGAGTCAGACGAGCCACGGCAGGAGAAGCTATGGTCAGCTTCGTCTGCCACAAGGGCTTCGAACAAGTTCCCTTCCCCTTGCCCTTGATGAGTTGCTTAGCTCTGAGAATGTAATAGAATGGAAAATATTACATCTCGGAAGGAAATTCGAGTAAGGAACAAAGGCAAAAGTTGTGTTGAAAGTTACCTCTTCAAGACTGGCACCTCCTTTGTGCCGAGAGCCATTGTTGGAGCTTTGCGCTTCCAGGGCACAACGTTCGGCAGTGGAACCAGTTCAGTCTCCTGAGAAAACTCCGGAGGATATCCCTAGAGGGGAGCTAGCTCCGACTCGGGGAGGTCGTCAAGCTGAAAAGAAGAAAATATCTCAATATTGTAAAATAAAAGGTGAAACACATAAAAGGATTTATTATTGAAGCTTACCGGAACCATAGGGTCTTCGGTTGTATGCATATCCAGAGACAAGTCCGGAATCTTTCTTTCAATCCGCTCCTTGATCAGCCATTTGATCTGGCTAATGTAATCCTATGGCTTTAAAGCCTTAGGACTGATGCAGAGGGAATCATTCTTTGACGCCGTGATGGAGTGCATCAGACGGTCGCCGTGGTATTGGAGTGGCTGGATCCGGCGTGCGGCCCAGGATTGTACTAGGTCGGATCCTTTCAAGCCCTTGTGTTTTATCAAATATTCGATCCGCCTCTTAGCGAGGATCAGATCATCACTGAGAGCCGGAGGGGCCTAGTACCAAGATGGTTGGGCCGTGGCGGCTCCGTCGATGAAAGCTGGCAAAGCAGTAGCTTTGCCGGGAGCAGGAATATCCCTATGATAAAAGAAAGTGGTCGGCCATTGTTTGACCGACTCACTGGCAGAAATACGAGGATAGCTACACTTGCGTCTAACAGAAAGGCTAATAGTGCCGGTAATGTAAGGATTACCGGCAGTGATGGAGTTTCTATGAACATGGAAGTAGAAACGAAACAAAGTGAGACTCGGCCTAGTGCCGAGATACCCCTTGCACAAAGCTGCGTAAGAACTCATCTCTAAGATGGAGTTCAGGGGAAGATGGTGGAGCTGTACACCATAATGATCAATCACCTCGGAAAAGAATTTCGAGGGAGGGAAAGACAAACCTTTATCGAGGTGGGTGCCAAAGTGGACCCGCTCGGCAGCGCGCGGGTGGGGGGTGGTTTCACCAAAACCGCTCTGCCAGTCGCCGGCACGGAGGAGACCTTCATTCTACACGCCTTGGAGTTTCTCGTTGTCGAGGACGCACGGGATCCAGACTCCCCGGTTGCTCTCCTTCTCTGCCGCAGCTGTCGCCGCCGCCGCCGCTGCAGCTGCCAAACCGGATAAGGAGGAAGAAGCCATTTCTCTGGTGCACCGGTGACCATGGATGGGTGGCGCTAGGAAATATGGGAGGCGGGAGAGCTCTGTGCGCTAGGGAGATGTGGAGAAGAAGGAACGACAAAGGGAACAGGTGAAGAGGAGAGAAGGAAAATCCTCACCCCTTATAACCACCTACCTGCGCCAAGATTCGTGCAAACCGCACTGTGTAAACGCCACACGTCATGGAAGGAACTGGGAAGGACCCATGCAATGATTACATCGCCTCGATCTCCATGTACGCATTGAAACGGTGCCTCTGTTCTGCGAATGGCGGACCCACCAATTGTCGTGCTGACAGGATGTTTGTCAGATGACGTGACTTGACCATGACCAGTGTCAGATGACGTCAGAGACCAAGTTCCGGCTTAGTTTGAAAATCAAGCTGGAAAATCCGAGTAACATGTTGATAGGTCCGACTTATTTTTAAGACCTGGATCGTATTTTTTGTTGTGAAGTTTCAGGAACCCTTCAAGATTCTGCAAGCCGAAGATCAAGCTAGACGATGATGAATCTGACTTCGGATCTTGGAGACTTCCGGGGGCTGCTGTTGGGGATATACTTTCCAGGTATCCTCATAGTTCCTCACTGACCAGGATGGCCCATTTCGGGTTAGAGCTTTGCTTCATGGGCGGCCCAGTCAGGGAGAAGAGACGGAGTCCAGTGCGGCTACGAGAAGGCCCAGAAGACTTACCAACTAAGGCCCATAGTGTTACTTGTAGTTCAAGATGTACTCTGTAACCGACTCTTAGTCATAGCCGGATAGATCTCTCCTGTAAACCCTAGGCCGGATATCTATATAAGCCGTCCTAGCGAACCCTCAATAGTCTACAATCTCAACTCGCACAGGCGAACCCTTGTAACCCATATTCCGGCACTGCCGTATTACTGGATTGCTAGCAGGAGTAGAATCCGTCCAAAGCCGGCAGATTCGAACCTGGGTAAACTTATGTGCTCACCGTCCCGGAATACCGTACGTCTCACACCCCTCTCTTCAGCACGCCTCGAGGACCCCCTCAAGGCGTACTTTTCATCCATCCGACGATAGTCATTGAATGTGTGTTCTTTTCACAAACCACATATGGATCCACTAGAGTCATTGGATGTGTGTTCTTTTCCTAAACCAACACTAGATTCATTGCATGTGTGTTCTTTTCATAAACCACATATGGATCCACCAGAGTCATTGCATGTTTATTCTTTTCATAAACCACATGGATCCACCAATGTCATTGAATGTGTGTTCTTTTCACAAACCACATATGGATCCACTGGAGTCATTGGATGTCTGTTCTTATCATAAACCACATGGATCCACCAATGTCATTGAATGTGTGTTCTTTTCACAAACCACATATGGATCCACCTGTGTCATTTCATGTGTGTTCTTTTCATGAACCACAGCTAGAGTCATTACATGTCTGTTCTTTTCATCATCTACATATGGATCCACTAGAGTCATTGCATGTGTGTTCTTTTAACAAACCACATATGTATACAACTAGAGTCATTACATGTGTGTTCTTTTCATAAACCACATGGATCCACTAGAGTCATTGCATGTGTATTATTTTCACAAACCACATATGGATCCACTAGAGTCATTGCATGTGTGTTCTTATCCTAAACAAGCACAAGAGTCACTACATGTGTGTTCTTTTCATAAACCACGTATGGATCCATCAGAGTCATTGCATGTGTGTTATTTTCATGAACCACATGGATCCACCAATGTCATTTCATGTGTGTTGTTTTCATGAACCACAACTAGAGACATGGAATGTGTGTTCGTTTCACAAATCACATATGGATCCACCAGAGTCATTGCATGTGCTTTATTCTCATAAACCACATATGGATCCACCAGTGTCATTGAATGTGTGTTCTTTTCACAAACCACATATGGAACCACCAGTGTCATTGCATGTGTGTTCTTTTCACAAACCACATATGGATCCACCAGAGTCATTGCATGTGTGTTCTTTTCACAAACCACATATGGATCACTAGAGTCATTGCATGTGTGTTCTTTTCATAAAACACATATGGATCCACCAGAGTAATTGCATGTGTGTTATTTTGATGAACCACATGGATCCACTAGTGTGATTGCATGTGTGTTGTTTTCATGAACCACAACAAGAGTCATTGAATGTGTGTTCTTTTCACAAACCACATATGGATCCAGCAGAGTCATTGCATGTATGTTCTTTTCATAAACCACATGGATCCACCAGTGTCATTGAATGTGTGTTCTTTTCACAAACCACATATGGATCCACCAGTGTCATTGCATGTTTGCTATTTGCATTAACCACAGCTAGAGTCATTGCATGTCTATTCTTTTCATAAACCACATATGGATCCACTAGAGTCATTGCACGTGTGTTCTTTTCACAAACCACATATGGATACATCTAGAGTCATTGCATGTCTATTCTTTTCATAAACCACATGGATCCACTAGAGTCATTGCATGTGTGTTCTTTTCACAAACCACATATGGATCCACTAGAGTAATTGCATGTGTGTTCTTATCCTAAACCAGCACTAGAGTCATTGCATGTGTGTTATTTTCATAAACCACATACGGACCCATCAGAGTCATTGCATGTGTGTTATTTTCATGAACCACATGGATCCACCAGTGTAATTTCATGAGTGTTCTTTTCATGAACCACAACTAGAGTCATGGAATGTGTGTTCTTTTCACAAACCTCATATGGATCCACCAGAGTCATTGCATGTTTGTTATTCTCATAAACCACATATGGATCCACTAGTGTCACTAAATGTGTGTTCTTTTCACAAACCATATATGGATCCACCAGTGTGATTGCATGTGTGTTCGTTTCACAAACCACATAAGGATCCACCAGAGTCATTGCATGTGTGTTATTTTCCTAAACTAGCACTAGAGTCATTACATTTGTGTTCTTTTCATAAATCACATATGGATCCACCAGATCCATTGCATGTCTGTTCTTTTCATAAACCACATGGATCCACCAGTGTCATTGCATGTGTGTTATTTTCATGAACCACATGGATCCACCAGCGTCATTGCATGTGTGTTCTTTTCATGAACCACAACTAAAGTCATTCGATGTGTGTTCTTTTCACAAACCACATATGGATCCACCAAAGTCATTGCATGTGTGTTATTCTGATAAACCACATATGGTCATTGCATGTATGTTCTTTTTATGAACCACATGCATCCACCAGTGTCATTGAATGTGTGTTCTATTCACAAACCACATATGGATTCACAAGAGTCATTGCATGTGTGTTCTTTTCCTAAACCAGCACTAGTGTCATTGCATGTGTGTTCTTTTCATAAACCACATATGGATCCACCAGAGTCATTACATGTCTGTTCTTTTCATAAACCATATGGATCCACTAGTGTCAGTGAATGTGTGTTCTTTTCACAAACCACATATGGATCCACCAGTGTCATTGCATGCATGTTCTTTTCATTTACCACATATGGATCCAGTAGTGTCATTGCATGCGTGTTATTTTCATTTACCACATATGGATCCACTCGAGTCATTGCACGTGTGTTCTTTTCATTAACCACACCTAGTGTCATTGCATGTCTGTTCTTTTCATAAACCACATGGATCCAGTAGTGGCATTGCGTGTGTGTTCTTTTCACAAACCACATATGGATCCACTATAGTCATTGCATGTGTGTTCTTATCCTAAACCAACACAAGAGTCATTGCATGTGTATTGTTTTCATAAACCACATATGGATCCACTAGAGTCATTGCATGTGTGTTATTTTCATGAACTACATGGATCCTCTAGTGTCATTGCATGTGTGTTCTTTTCATGAACCACAACTAGATTCATTGAATGTGTGTTCTTTGGACAAACCACATATGGATCCACCAGAGTCATTGCATGTATGTTATTCTCATAAAACACATATCGATCCACCAGTGTCATTGAATGAGTGTTCTTTGTACAAGCCACATATGGATCCACTAGAGTCATGGGATGTGTGTTCTTATCCTAAACCAGCACTAGATTCATTGCATGTGTGTTCTTTTCATAACCACATATGGATCCACCAGAGTCATTGCATGTGTGTTATTTTCATGAAACACATGGATCCACCAGTGTCATTGCATGTCTATTCTTTTCATGAACCACTACTAGAGTCATTGAATGTGTATTCTTTTCACAAACCATATATAGATCCACCAAAGTAATTGCATATGTGTTATTCTCATAAACCACAAATGGATCCACCAGTGTCATTGAATGTGTGTTCTTTTCACAAACCACATATGGATCCAAGAGTGGCATTGCATGTGTGTTCTTTTCACAAACCACATAGGGATCCACCAGAGTCATTGCATGTGTGTTATTTTCCTAAACTAGCACTAGAGGCATTGCATGTGTGTTCTTTTCATAAACCACATATCGATCCACCAGAGTCATTGCATGTCTGTTATTTTCATAAACCACATGGATCCACCAGTGGCATTGAATGTGTGTTCTTTTCACAAACCACATATGGATCCACCAGTGTCATTGCATGTTTGTTCTTTTTGTTAACCACATATAGATCCACCAGAGTCATTGCATGTGTGTTATTCTCATAAACCACATATGGATCCACTAGTGTCACTAAATGTGTGTTCTTTTCACAAACCACATATGGATCCACCAATGACATTGCATGTGTGTTCGTTTCACCAACCACATAAGGATCCACCAGAGTCATTGCATGTGTGTTCTTTTCCTAAACCAGCACTAGAGTCATTGCATGTGTGTTCTTTCCATAAACCACATATGGATCCACCAGAGTCATTGCATGTCTGTTCTTTTCATAAACCACAGGGATCCAGCAGTGTCATTGAATGTGTATTCTTTTCACAAACCACATATGGATCCACTAGTGTCATTGAATGTGTGTTGTTTTCATTAACCACATATGGATCCACGAGTCGTTGCATGTGTGTTATTTTCATTAACCACAGCTAGTCTCATTGCATGTATGTTCTTTTCATAAACCACATGGATCCACCAGTGTCACTGCATATATGTTCTTTTCAAAAACCACATATGGATCCACTAGAGTCATTGCATGTGTGTTCTTATCCTAAACCAGCACTAGAGTCATTGCATGTGTGTTCTTTTCATACTCCACATATGGATCCACCAGAGTCATTGCTTGTGTGTTATTTTTATGAGCCATATGGATCCACCAGTGTCATTGCATGTGTGTTCTTTTCATGAACCACAACAGGAGGAATTGAATGTGTGTTATTTTCACAAACCTCATATGCATCCACTGGAGTCATTGCATGTTTCTTCTTTTCATAATCCACATGGATCCACAAGTGTGATTGAATGTGTGTTCTTTTCACAAACCACATATGGATCCACCTATGTCGTTGCATGTGTGTTCCTTTCATGAACCACAGCTAGAGTCATTGCATGTCTGTTCTTTTCATAATCTCCATATGGAGCCACTAGAGTCATTGCATGTGTGTTCTTTTCACAAACCACATAAGGATACATCTAGACTCATTACATGTCTATTCTTTTCATAAACCACATGGATCCACTAGAGGGGTTGTTCGTCTGCGGTTCCAAAGTTTGCAGGCCAACGTATGGCGGTACCTAAGTTGCCTGAAATTACCGCGTTTCGAAAAGTTGGGCCGCCAACTACTTAGAGGGGCCATTTCGAGGCAAACTCATCTCACCCCTGCCAAATTCAAACATTATGTTAAACCGCCCTGTGAAGTAGACGGTCGGGACCCTCATGTCAGTCATCTGTCCATGATGCGGGCGCCAATGCGGCAACCTCTTAGGCAAATCGAGCAGCTAAGTGGATTGGATGCGTTGACCAATTTCACAAATCCATTCCTAGCTTTCCCCTAGCACTCGCAGCGTCGGAATCCACCCTCCAGGCAGGACGATCCTTTCGGACATTTGATTTCTGGGGCCAAGTTGCTGCACCCAGTTGCTGAGCCCAGTCGCTGATCCCGAGCTCCAATGGGGCATGCTGTAGCCGCCATTGCGAGGCTCTAGCCTGCCTCCGCCGCCGACGAGCCGAGAAGTTCGGAGGATGGCAGATCCTACTATCAAGGAAGAAGGAGTTCTGGCTACAAGCAGGTGAGCTACCATTCTCTTTGCTATTCGCACTAATTATAACTGCTAGCTGGCTACTAAACCTCAAATTATTTGTTAGCCCAACACTGACAAACATATTTTGTCCAGAGTTTTCTGTCAAGTGGGATCTACACGGACCCCCTTACCTAGTTACGGTAGTACTCTATAGGTACGACTCTAAGGGCAAGTGGTATGGAAGCCATTGTTTCACGATGGAAGAAGCACCTACGCAGATCTGCACTATATCTGATATGGTCGCTACTATGCGTAATCATGTTGAATTATGGGCGAAGCAGACAGCAAAGTTCAGCTTCATGGATGAACATGGCATCATGGTTCCTGTAACGTGTGACAGTCAGCTAATTGGGTTGATGAAAAGGTATGCTTCGGCTACCATGTTTGACCTGAAATGTGATGTACTAGATGTGGAACCTGCTGCAACTAGGAGTCGCCCTTCTATTCTTGGACAGGGTGGTTGCTCGAACCCAATTAGCTCCTGGTAAGCAAAGGTCGCTTGGGGTTCGCATGTTTGTGCTGAATTGTAATTTTTGTTTTATTCTCTATAGATCTGGGCAGTTATGCAACAGTCTTGTTTCGTTGATAGGAAGTGCCGCAAGGTTAGAAACATGACTACCGGGTCAGTCATTTTGCTGCCCGAAGAAATTAAAAACGAGTGGAAAGATGATGCTGGACACGATTCTGGTGCCGTTGTCCTGGCGATGCAGAGTACGTGAAGCTAAGAAAATTGGCACCAAGGAAGAGGAAGAAGGAAGGAAATGAAGAAGCCAGTGGACGTGAAGGCTTGGCACCCAGGCTGCGGAAGAAGGCTGCTGGCAATGAAGATGCATATTAATGTTTTGAACTTGAACCTATATATGTAATTCTGTTAAATTCTGGAGCTCTGTGTGTGGCATGTTGTTGAACGAAACAATCTACCCACGTTATCTGAGTAAAATGTACCGCAACTTAGGGTTTGGAAACGCACGAGTCATTAGTTGAATCCAAAATTGTGATTGTGCCACTGCTATCTGAAAACAAGGATCCACCGGTTCCACGATTGCTAAGGGGCAGGAGGGCTCCAAATACGACGGAATGTAAGTGGCACAGAAATAAATTATTTAAGCTGCCACACTCCAAGAAGCAGCAACTTATTTCAGATGCTGCACAACGACGTGGCAACATAAACAGCAATGTTCTCACCGATAATGCCTAGATGAGGAGAAAATCGGTACGAGTTTCTGGCCTAATCTTGAGCCCGTCTATCTCACCGCCTCTCTGCTCCTACATCCCCTACATCTGGCGAAGCTCCTGGATCTCCAGTAACCCGGTGTACGTGCTTCCACTATATAAATTGTGGTTGTGCCATTTGCATGCGGCCAAATCCACATAGATTACATTTAAACAAACCACCAATGTCAGAATACACTAGTAGAAAAGGGGTCTTTGGTCGACGGCAACGTTCCCAATCCGTGACAGAGATCTAAATCGAGGCAGAAATTGATCTGAATCACAAATTCTTCCACAAATTAATCGACACAGAGATCTAAATCGAGACATTTCATTAATTCAACCACAAATTCTTCTAAACAAAGGTGCGATTTCACATCCTACATTAATTCAACCACTAGTCAACCTCGACGTCATCGGACGGAACCTCGACGATTTCCGCATTGTTCGCGAGATGGAGCACCTCTTCGCAGCGAGCGGCGGCGATGACGGTGAACTTGGTATGTCCAGGTACGGACCAGAACATCTCCCACCATTCTCGATTGCGGAGATCTCGGTGCACCACGCGCCCGTAAACGATGAGGTTGCCAATCTTGGCCTTCCGCTCCTTCTTGAACAGCTTCGGCTAGTACGGGTTGGCCGCCGCGTACCAGGGCAGCGCCCTCTTCCACGTGGGCATCTGGCGGCGGTGCACCGCGATTTCGCTCTCCATCACGACTCCGTCGAGGATGAGGAGCGGAGCCACCGGCACCCCCGCATAGCTGATGCGCCATCCGTGGGGCACAGTTGCGGCCGGTAGCGCGAGGATGTCGAAGTGCGCGAACATCACCGCCTCGTAGAAATTCAGCGAGGGAATCTCCATGGCGGCGCGGTGGAGATTGGAGAGGGAGCGAGGGGGTGGACGACGAAGCAACGATGCGGTGGAGATTGGAGAGGGTGAAGCGATGGGCGACGAAGCGACACGCTGTGGCGCCTCCTATTTGTACACAAGGACGACGAAGTGACGGACAGATGATAGAGATAGAGATGAGACGACTCACATCAAAATCACCTTCCCTGTCGTAATGACGCGTTTCCTCGCCGTCTCCCCTTGAACCCATGGCGAGAGGGGAGGGGGTGGCTGCCAGAGAGGGGATTGGGATGGAGGCGCCGTCGGCTTGCGACTACGGCAGGATGGGAGTGAAGTGGGGAAAGTGGCTTCGAGGGGAAGGAAGAGAAGTATGGGGAGGAAGAGAAGTAATGGGGACATGACACTGGGATATGGCCCACTCAACTCGTGAGTCGTGACACTCGCAGCAGGGGAGCCCCCGGTGTTGCTAGTTTGTCCAGAGCAAGCGTGGCCAATCATGCCGCAGAACAGACTACTCGCGGATCGATCTCATGAAAACCATCCCAATCATCCAAGTGCCCCGATCGAACCGTATGTAACAATCGTCAAGCAGAATAACTTTGTTAGGGCATGCCTTCTAGAAGACTCGGTCTAACGCTAAGGTCAGGGCTCTCCTAAGGTTAATTAGGATCCATATGTGGTTTTGAGTAGGACACAAATGCAATGACACTAGTGGATCCATGTGTGGTATGTGGGAAGAACACACATGCAATGACACTGGTGATATGTTTTTTGTGGAAGGAACGGACATGCAATGATTCTAACTGTGGTTTATGAAAAGAGCAGACATGCAATGACACTGGTGGATCCATGTGTGGTTAATGAGAAAAACACACATGCAATGACACTGCGTGTGGTTCATAATATGGTTTGTGAGAAAAAACACATGCAATGACTAATTGTGGTTCATGAGAAGAACACACATGCAATGACTCTAGATGTGGTTCATGAGAAGAACACACATGCAATGACTCTAACTGTGGTTCATAAAAAGAGCAAACATGCGATGACACCGGTGGATCCATGTATGGTCTATGAGAGGAACACACATGCAATGACACCGGTGGATCCTTACGTGGTCTGTGAGAAGAACACACATGCAATGACACTGGTGGATCCATATGTGGTTTGTGAGAAGGAGACACATGCAATGACACTGGTGGATCCATGTGTGGTTCATGGAAAGGACACACATGCAATGAAACTGGTGGATCCATGTGTGGTCTGTGGGAAGAACACACATGCAATGACTCTAGCTATGGTTCATGAGAAGAACACAGATGCAATGACTCTAACTGTGGTTCATGAAAAGAGAAGACATGCGATAACACCGGTGGATCCATGTGTGGTCTATGAGAGGAACACACATGCAATGACACCGGTGGATCCTTACATGGAATGTAGAAGAACACACATGCAATGACACTGGTGGATCCATATGTGGTTTGTGAGAAGGACACACATGCAATGACACTGGTGGATCCATGTGTGGTTCACGG
This sequence comes from Avena eriantha, assembly GCA_910589775.1. NCBI lineage: Eukaryota > Viridiplantae > Streptophyta > Magnoliopsida > Poales > Poaceae > Avena > Avena eriantha. The sequence continues at coordinate 37,066 of CAJUXJ010000823.1, forward strand.
GAAGGACACACATGCAATGACACTTATGGATCCATGTGTGGTCTGTGGGAAGAACACACATGTAATGACACTGGTGATATGTGTTTTGTGAAAGGAACAGACATGCAATGACTCTAACTGTGGTTCATGAAAAGAGCAGACATGCAATGACACTGGTGGATCCATGTGTGGTTAATGATAAGAACACACATGCAATGACAATGGTTGTTGTGTATGATATGGTTTGTCAGAAGAACACACATGCAATGACTCTAGCTGTGGTTCATGATAAGAACACACATGCAATGACTCTAACTGTGGTTCATGAAAAGAGTAGACATGCGATGACACTGGTGGATCCATGTGTGGTCTATCAGAGCAACACACATGCAATGACACCGGTGGATCCTTATGTGGTTTGTGCGAAGAACACACATGCAATGACACTGGTGGTTCCATTTGTGGTTTTTGGGAAGAACACACATGGAATGCCACTGGTGGATCCATATGTGGTTTGTGAGAAGGACACACATGCAATGACACTGGTGGATCCATGTGTGGTCAGTGGGAAGAACACACATTAAATGACACTTGTGATATGTGTTTTGTGAAAGGAATCGGCATGCAATGACTCTAACTGTGGTTCATGAAAAGAGCAGATACGCAATGACACTGGTGGATCCATGTGTGGTTAATGAGAAGAACACACATGCAATGACCCTGGGTGTGGTTCATGATATGGTTTGTGAGAAGAACACACATGCAATGACTCTAGCCGTGGTTCATGAGAAGAACATACATGCAATGACTCTCATTGTGGTTCATGAAAAGAGCAGACATGCGATGACACTGGTGGATCCATGTGTGGTCTATGAGAGGAACACATATGCAATGACACCGGTGGATCCTTACGTGGTCTATGAAAAGAACACACATAACGACACTGGTGGATCCATATGTGGTCTGTGAAAAGGACACACATGCAATGACACTGGGGGATCCATGTGTAGTTCATGGGAAGGACATACATGCAATGACACTGGTGGATCTATGTGTGGTCTGTGGGAATAACACACATGCAATGACACTGGTGGATCCATCTGTGGTTAATGAGAAAAACACACATGCAATGACACTGCGTGTGGTTCATGATATGGTTTGTGAGAAGAAAACACATGCAATGACTAATTGTGGTTCATGAGAAGAACACACATGCAATGACTCTAGATGTGGTTCATGAGAAGAACACACATGCAATGACTCTAACTGTGGTTCATGAAAAGAGCAAACATGCGATGACACCGGTGGATCCATGTATGGTCTATGAGAGGAACACACATGCAATGACACAGGTGGATCCTTACGTGGTCTATGAGAAGAACACACATGCAATGACACTGGTGGATCCATATGTGGTTTGTGAGAAGGAGACACATGCAATGACACTGGTGGATCCATGTGTGGTTCATGGAAAGGACACACATGCAATGAAACTGGTGGATCCATGTGTGGTCTGTGGGAAGAACACACATGCAATGACACTGGTGATATGTGTTTTGTGAAAGGAACAGACATGCAATGACTCCAACTGTAGTTCATGAAAAGAACAGACATGCAATGACACTGGTGGATCCATGTGTGATTAATGAGCAGAACACACATGCAATGACACTGGGTGTGGTTCATGATATGGTTTGTGAGAAGAACACACATGCAATGACTCTAGCTGTGGTTCATGAGAAGAACAGAGATGCAATGACTCTAACTGTGGTTCATGAAAAGAGAAGACATGCGATAACACCGGTGGATCCATGTGTGGTCTATGAGAGGAACACACATGCAATGACACCGGTGGATCCTTACGTGGAATGTAGAAGAACACACATCCAATGACACTGGTGGATCCATATGTGGTTTGTGAGAAGGACACACATGCAATGACACTGGTGGATCCATGTGTGGTTCACGGGAAGGACACACATGCAATGACACTTATGGATCCATGTGTGGTCTGTGGGAAGAACACACATGTAATGACACTGGTGATATGTGTTTTGTGAAAGGAACAGACATGCAATGACTCTAACTGTGATTCATGAAAAGAGCAGACATGCAATGACACTGGTGGATCCATGTGTGGTTAATGATAAGAACACACATGCAATGACACTGGGTGTTGTTCATGATATGGTTTGTGAGAAGAACACACATGCAATGACTCTAGCTGTGGTTCATGATAAGAACACACATGCAATGACTCTAACTGTGGTTCATGAAAAGAGTAGACATGCGATGACACCGGTGGATCCATGTGTGGTCTATGAGAGCAACACACATGCAATGACACCGGTGGATCCTTATGTGGTTTGTGCGAAGAATACACATGCAATGACACTGGTGGTTCCATATGTGGTTTTTGGGAAGAACACACATGCAATGACACTTGTGGATCCATATGTGGTTTGTGAGAAGGACACACATGCAATGACACTGGTGGATAAATGTGTGGTCTGTGGGAAGAACACACATTAAATGACACTTGTGATATGTGTTTTGTGAAAGGAATCGGCATGCAATGACTCTAACTGTAGTTCATGAGAGCAGATACGCAATGACACTGGTGGATCCATGTGTGGTTAATGAGAAGAACACACATGCAATGACCCTGGGTGTGGTTCATGATACCGTTTGTGAGAAGAACACACATGCAATGACTCTAGCCGTGGTTCATGAGAAGAACATACATGCAAATACTCTCACTGTGGTTCATGAAAAGAGCAGACATGCGATGACACTGGTGGATCCATGTGTGGTCTATGAGAGGAACACACATGCAATGACACCGGTGGATCCTTACGTGGTCTATGAAAAGAACACACATAACGACACTGGTGGATCCATATGTGGTCTGTTAAAAGGACACACATGCAATGACACTGGTGGATCTATGTGTGGTTCATGGGAAGGACATACATGCAATGACACTGGTGGATCTATGTGTGGTCTGTGGGAAGAACACACATGCAATGACACTAGTGGATCCATATGTGGTTTGTGAGAAGGACACACATGCAATGGCACTGGTGGATCCATATGTTGTTCATGGGAAGAACACACATGCAATGACACTGGTGGATCCATGTGTGGTCTATGAGAAGAACACACATGCAATGACACTCGTGATATGTGGTTTGTGAAAGGAACAGACATGCAATGACTCTAAATGTGGTTCATATAAAGAGCAGACACGCAATGACACTGGTGGATCCATGTGTGGTTAATGAGAAGAACACACATGCAATGACACTGGGTGAGGTTCATGATATGTTTTGTGAGAAGAACACACATGCAATGACTCGAGCTGTGGTTCATGAGAAGAACACACATGCAATGACTCTAACTGTGGTTCATGAAAAGAGCATACATGCGATGACATCGGTGGATCCATGTGTGGTCTCTGAGAGGAACACACATGCAATGACACCGGTGGATCCTTAAGTGGTCTGTGAAAAGAACACACATGCAATGACACTAGTGGATCCTTATGTGGTCTGTGAAAAGGACACACATGCAATGACACTTGTCGATCCATCTGTGGTCTATGAGTGGAACACACATGCAATGACACCAGTGGATCCTTACATGGTCTGTGAGAAGAACACACATGCAATGACACCGATGGATCCATATGTGGTTGGTGAGAAGGACACACAGGCAATGAGACTGTTGGATCCATGTGTGGTTCATGGGAAGGACACACATGCAATGACACTGGTGGATCCATGTGTGGTCTGTGGGAAGAACACACATGCAATGACACTAACTGTGGTATGTGCGAAGAACACACATGCAATGACACTAGTGATATGTGGTTTGTGAAAGGAACAAACATGCAATGACTCTAACTATGGTTCATGAAAAGATCAGACATGCAATGACACTGGTGGATCCATGTGTGGTTAATGAGAAGAACACACATGCAATGACACTAGGTGTGGTTCATGATATAGTTTGTGAGAAGAACACAAATGCAATGACTCTAGCTATGGTTCATGAGAAGAAGACACATGCAATGAGTCTAACTGTGGTTCATGAAATGAGCAGACATGCGATGACACCGGTGGATCCATGTGTGGTCTATGAGAGGAACACACATGCAATAACACCAGTGGATCCTTACGTGGTCTGTGAAAAGAACACACATATTGACACTGGTGGATCCATATGTGGTATGTGAAAAGGACACACATGCAATGACACTGGTGGATCCACGTGTGGTTCATGGGAAGGACACACATGCAATGTCACTGGTGGATCCATGTGTGGTCTGTGGGAAGAGACCACATGCAATGACACTGGTGGATCCATATGTGGTTTGTGAGAAGGACACACATGCAATGACTCTAAATGTGGTTCATGAAAAGAGCAGACGTGCAATGACACTGGTGGATCCATGTGTGGTCAATGAGAAGAACACACATGCAATGACACTGGGTGTGGTTAATGATATGGTTTGTGAGAAGAACAAACATGCAATGACTAATTGTGGTTCATGAGAAGAACACACATGCAATGACTCTAACTGTGGTTCATGAAAAGAGCAGACATGCGATGACACCGGTGGATCCATGTGTGGTCTATGAGATGAACACACATGCAATGACACCGGTGGATCCTTACATGGTCTATGAAAAGAACACACATAACGACACGGGTGGATCCATATGTGGTCTGTGAAAAGGACACACATGCAATGACACTAGTGGATCCATGTGTGGTTCATGGGAAGGACAGACATGCAATGACACTGGTGGGTCCATGTGTGGTCTGTGGGAAGAACACACATGCAATGACACTAGTGGATCCATATGTGGTTTGTGAGAAGGACACACATGCAATAGCACTGGTGGATCCATATGTGGTTCATGGGAAGAACACACATGCAATGACACTGGTGGATCCATGTGTGGTTTGTGAGAAGAACACACATGCAATGACACTGGTGATATGTGGTTTGTGAAAGGAACAGACATGCAATGACACTAATTGTGGTTCATGAAAAGAGCAGACATGTAATGACACTGGTGGATCCATGTGTGGTTAGTGAGAAGAACACACATGCAATGACACTTGGTGTGGTTCATGATATGTTTTGTGAGAAGAACACACATGCAATGACTCTAGCTGTGGTTCATGAGAAGAACACACATGCACTGACTCTAACTGTGGTTCATGAAAAGAGCAGACGTGTGATGACATCGGTGGTTCGATGTGTGGTCTATGAGAGGAACACACATGCAATGACACTGGTGGATCCCTACGTGGTCTGTGAAAAGAGCACACATGCAATGACACTGGTGGATCCATATGTGGTCTGTGAAAAGGGCACACATGCAATGACACTGGTGGATCCATCTTTTGTCTATGAGTGGAACACACATGCAATGACACCAGTGGATCCTTACGTGGTCTGTGAAAAGAGCACACATGCAATGACACTGGTGGATCCATATGTGGTTTGTGGAAAGGACACACATGCAATGACACTGGTGGATCCATCTTTTGTCTATGAGTGGAACACACATGCAATGACTCTAACTGTGGTTCATGAAAAGAGCAGACATGCAATGACACTGGTGGATCCATGTGTGGTTAATGAGAAGAACACACATGCAATGACATTGGCTGTGGTTCATGATATGGTTTGTCAGAAGAACACACATGCAATGACTCTAGCTGTGGTTCATGAGAAGAACACACATGCAATGGCTCTAACTGTGGTTCATGAAAAGAGTAGACATGCGATGCCACCGGTGGATCCATGTGTGGTCTATGAGAGGAACACACAAGCAATGACACTGGTGGATCCTTACGTGGTCTATGAAAAGATTACACATGCAATGACACTGGTGTATCCAAATGTGGTCTGTAAAAAGGACACACATGCAATGACACTGGTGGATCCATATGTGGTCTGTGGGAAGAACACACATGCAATGACACTTGTGTATCCATGTGTGGTTTGTGAGAAGGACACACATGCAATGACACTGGTGGATCCATGTGTGGTTTGTGGGAAGAACACACATGGAATGACACTGGTGGATCCATGTGTCGTCTGTGGGAAGAACACACATGCAATGACACTGGTGATATGTGTTTTGTGAAAGGAACAAACATGCAATGACTCTAACTGTGGTTCATGAAAAGAGCAGACATGCAATGACACTGGTGGATCCATGTGTGGTTAATGAGAAGAACACACATGCAATGACACTAGGTGTGGTTCATGATATGGTTTGTGAGAAGAACACACATGCAATGACTCTAGCTGTGGTTCATGAGAAGAACACACATGCAATGACTGTAATTGTGGTTCATGAAAAGAGCACACATGCGATGACACCGGTGGATCCATGTGTAGTCTATGAGAGGAACACACATGCAATGACACCGATGGATCCTTACGTGTTCTGTGAGAAGAACACACATGCAATGACACTGGTGGATCCATATGTGGTTTGTGAGAAGGACACACATGCAATGACACTGGTGGATCCATGTGTGGTTCATGGGAAGGACACACAAGCAATGACACTGGTGGATCCATGTGTGGTCTGTGGGAAGAACACACATGCAATCACACTGGTGATATGTCTTTTGTGAAAGGAACAGACATGCAATGACTCTAACTGTGGTTCATGAAAAGAGAAGACATGCAATGACACGGGTCGATCCATGTGTGGTTAATGAGTAGAACACACATGCAATGACACTGGGTGTGGTTCATGATATGGTTTATGAGAAGAACACACATGCAATGATTCTAGCTGTGGTTCATGAGAAGAACACACATGCAATGACTCTAACTGTGGTTCATGAAAAGAGCAGACATGCGATGACACCGGTGGATCCATGTGTGGTTTATGAGAGGAACACACATGCAATGACACCGGTAGATCCTTACATGGTCTGTGAGAAGAACACACATGCAATGACACTAGTGGATCCATATGTGGTTTGTGAGAAGGACACACATGCAATGACACTGGTGGATCCATGTGTGGTTCATGGGAAGGACACACATGCAATGACACTGGCAGATCCATCTTTCGTAGAAGCACAAACCTGTTCTCACCCTGTCTGCTACTCCCTGATTGGTTATCACAGTTGTCACACGGATCGTGCGCACCAACCGTTGATTCTGTGCAATCCAACGATGATCGTTGCACATGTCGTGCCCTTCATAGTACAGCGTGAGACAACACGAAGGTCTCCCTCAGCGAGACTTGTACAAGAAGGAACACGAAGCCGTCCATGGAAAAAGTCGTCGAGCGGTCATGTCATGTTTAATCAAGTCTGAAAAGCCTACTACTTCTACTACTATGCCACAACACATGTGTCATCGAGTGCACAATCGTCTATGGACAACTGGGATTTATTGCCACTTGATTTTAATAAGACATATCCCATTTTTTACGTAGCGGCTCTCAATCTCACTTCCAATTGGGCCCGATCGTCAGAAGTTTGCACGCGCTAGCCGGAGACCAAAGAGCTGAGGTCGACGAGACCTAACCTCTTCGCCTTCATCAACACATCCCTCTACCCGATCTAGCACAACCCCACAAATCTCGCCATACAGCCAGCTACCTTCCCCTCTACATTTCCACTTTTAACTATCGCCAATTTTAGGGTCGTGTCAAACTTCGTACATAGAAATTGTGTATGTGCCATTTGCATGCGGCTCAATACAGAACTGCCATGCATGGCCCGAGAAAAAATGTGACGTACCGTGCGCGTGTCGCGGTGCACGGTGCAGTAGACTGCACGGCGCGTTGTGCGATGGTGCAACAAAACATGCCTTGCTTCCATCCGCCTTAACTATAGAGCCCCTCTCCGCACACCCACTCTCACTCTCGCTCACTCTCCCCACGCAACCCTCTCCACTGTCCCACCAGCATCGGCAAACTCACGAGAATACCCCGTCCGTGCCGGCGATGGCCGAGGAGGATAAGGTGGCCATCGTCGCCTCCGAGGCCACTGGCGAGGAGGCCCCCATCTCCTCGCCGCCCCCTCGACGCGTTGAAAGAAGCCACTGTCCCTGTCTAGGCCCCAGTTGAGGCATCGATGGTAGCCGCCATTCCCGTCAAGGCCCCCGTCCCCGCTACCAACGGAGCCGCCGAAGAGGAGCCCCCCGCCGGCGAGGAGGCCCCCGCCGGTCACAAGCAGATCAAGGACTTCTGGGGCACCTACGATCCAGATAAGTACATCGCTCCACTGAACCCCTACGACACCGTCATTGATGACCCATCGTCGGAGGTAACTAGGGTTTGCACCCCTCCCCTGGTTCTTCTACCGTTCCCATCGTTGGATGCTAGATGTTGGTTTATTAGGTCGCTTGTTCGCATTTTGATTGCTCGATCTTCTTACATCATCTATTCCCCCATTTTCCTTTTCTTCCAATAGCTTTCTGGCAGCGATGTCTACAGTGATGACGAGTCCATACACACAAAGCCTCGTCAGGTGTTGAGGAGGCTGCGGGCCGGCCAGTACGACGCCTTCTTCAGGGGCAGCCCCTGGCGCTGCCCCTTCCGCAAGGGGATCGCCTACAGTTGTGCGAGTCGCACTGACCGCACCGACTTCATCTCCTTAATGAAGCATGTAGAGGCCACGGGCTTCGGCATCCACAAAGGCGGCGAGCGCGAGACCGTGAACATAAACGCCTACATCGCTGAACACCGGGCTCTCGGCATTCACCTCTGAAACGTCCAGCGGTTGTCCATCAAAGAGGGTTGCATCGCTCCAATCAGGCCCAAGGTCCCCAAGATCAAGGGACTAGGCAGCAAGAAGTGGAGGAAGCGTCAGAGGAAGGAGGAGGAGGCGGAGGCGCGGGCACTTGCAGGATGTGCCTGCAGCTGCGGCGGCTGCTGCTGCTGCTAAGCAGCTTCTTTCTAGCTATATCCTATTTCTGGCTGAATGCATCGAACCTCGTTAAGCAACCTACTTTCTATCACTATATCCTATTTAGCTGCGCACAGCAATATCTACATTTGTTTTGTTTTCTAAATGAATGTATTTTGCCTGGTGTGATTTGATGCTCTAGATTTGCTACCTGATCGGATGCAAAAAGAGGTCTAAAAGGGAACGAATTATCGAAGTGAGAATCTTCTCTAGATTTGCTACCAATTTGGGCAAAATGAAACATATCTATTTAGCGAGAGAGGAAAAGGGCACTCTTTCAAACTGCCAGTTAACAAGCTAACATCTTGACAAGCTACAAGACACATACATAAACATAACGCAATGAGGGTTAAATTTATTTTACTAGTATCACTTGAGGTGCTAGACATCTTGGCAAGCTAACTGAGTTCCACAAAACAGAAACGTAATACTGACAAGTAAAATTTAATTCACTTCTCATCAGACCACTTGAGGCGCTTGTCATCGTTCCTAGGCGACAAACTGCGACCATTCCAGGTACTCCACAGCTCACGAAATGCTTCGTCCCACCTGGGATCTGACTTGGCTTCCCTATCTTCAGCGTCCTGCGACACAATTAGCGGTGCGTCATAGGCCTGATTGTTGCCGCTAGAAGATGCTGCCTCTCTGTTTGCTGCTTCATCTGCAGCCTCTCTGTTAGCCGCTTCTGCTTCAGCTGCAAGCTCTCTTTCAGCTGCTTCTGCAGCCTCTCTGTCAGCTGCTTCAGATGTAGCCCTTTTCTCTGCATATGCAGCTTCAAACTCATCTATTATGCATTTTCTACAAAGGGCTCCCCTAAGCTCGTCTTCCCTCTTGCAAATAGGGCAAAACACGAGGTAACGTAGAAAAAAATGGATCTTCTTGTACAGCTGGTAGGTCACGCAAGCATCTATGGCTGCATACATCAGGTTTATATCAGAGCACTGCACTACCCACTGCACTACCGTAGAAAACTTCAACCACTGCACTACCCAAGGCAAGCCTAGCACTTCAAGTAAACTGAGAAAGCTAACACTTGCAAGTATTATACTAGCAAGTCATCATTAACAATGCAAGCTAACACTTGCAAGCTATTGTTAGCAAGCTAGAATTAAGCTAGATAACCTAAGCAAGATGCATTAGGCATGCTTTGGTTACACCACTTTGACTAAGTACCTACTCCAAGTTTTATTTCAAGCTTTTACTTTCTTTTGTTTACCAAAGTACTTTACTTGTTTGAAGGTAGCATAAAAAGTATAAAACTTAACCTATCTAGATAAACATAGATATCATTCTATGGCATGAGATTGAGATTAGCATCCCACCTTAGTGAACACTCTTAACTTAGTAGCTTGGAGCTAAATCAAACCTTGAATCACTTTAGATGGGAACACTTGGTGAAAATGAATTGTGAAAACCTTGGAATGATGAGTCATTCTATTGAGCTATTTTGACATGTGTTGAGAAACAAAAATGGTTTATGATAATGAAAATGTTGAGGCATGAGCCTTAGCCCTTTACAAAAACTAATGGTTGGATTCGATTGCGATACCATTCGAATTTTTACCGTACAACCACAATACCTGAATTGGGTAAGGCTTAGCCGGAAATTTATATGCATTAGTATTAGTTCCCTCGCGGGAGAGGTTTGAGCTGAGGCTACCTCTCAATGTTGTCCACCTATGAAGTGCCCAAGATGATAGATGGTCATGGTTGGGAGGCCATATTCATAGGAGAGGTGCTTATACTAGGGTCTGTAAAGGGAAGGTTATGTTTGATTATCTACATACTAAGTATGATGATTCAGGGTTATCCCTGACAGATGTACCGAATCTTGTTGTGAAAGTGTACCACCTCTATAGAGTGTCAAACTATTCGAATAGCCGCGTCCGCGGTTATGGATAGTTGGAGTGGCCATACTGTTTCGTTGTCAAATGTTTTCAAAATGACTTATGAAATGAATGATGAATCTTGACTTGACCACAACAGAGTTGTGAATATGACACTAGATTTCCAACTTAAGTGATTCTAGAACTTTATTTTATCTTTCTTTGTTTCTGAACTCAGCTTAGGTTTCAAACTTAACTTTACAAATAAACATAGAGTTAGCATTTCCCACTAGAACTACCTTACTTGTTAGTGATAGTTTGCGAGTACTTAAAGAGTACTCATGGCTTTTTTCCCTGGCTATTCCTATGGCCAGACAATGAAGGAGACTACCATGATGACGGACAGCAGGACGGCTATGATAACTAGGACTATCTTCCATCGTCAGCATTGCCTGTGCCCCTGAAGATGGACCCCACTGCTACGCTTATTATTTATTCCGCTGCTTGTTGTATTAAGACTGAATCATGAGATCATTTATTCGTGTAAGACCTTATATTTGTTTGTAATGGATGATGTACTCCGATATCCAATCTGTTATGTCTCGCAAAAATGGTAATCCTGGGATTGCGATGTATGACATAACATGCATCTGGGATTAAAAATCCGGGTGTTGACAAGTTGGTGTCAGAGCCATCCTGACCATAGGAGACCCTAGTTAGAATGGACGTCCAAACGAAAACTTAATTTCAAAACCAAAGTGAGTATTTATGAAAAACTATTTCCTCTCTTACGAATGGGAATTCATCCTTTCTTAAAAAATTCATGTTCCTCAAATTCTTACATTACTACCTAAAATTTGACACACTTGATCACTTCACTAACTTCCTCATCCTAAATTCTTGTAGATGGAGACTGAGTTCAGCAAGTTCTACCAGTTGGGCAACGGAGGCCAGCTGATCTTCGAGAGGGATCGAGATTCACTGTCTGAGTTATTGGGACGCCCGCATCCGGAGTTTCTTGGAGCTCAACTTCCTGGACCCCCAGGAGGAGATTTACAATGGCTAGTCACCGCTAATCTTCGAGGAAGCATAGAAGCACCAACGTCCGGGAGAATCTAGTTCTCCGTAAGAGAGAACAACTGGCTAGATGGATTAGCCAGGGAAATGCATGAAGCTCTCGCACGTCTATGTGACCTCAGTGTCAACCAAATCTAAAGAACCCGCTTTGCGCACTATGCAAGGCGTGACTTCATGGGAATGCCAATGGAGATGCCAGGTCACTGTCTTCACAAGAAGGTGGCCGACCTCGAGAAGACCATCAAGGAGCAAGAAGCTCAACTTGCAGCAAAGGAGGAAGAAGAGGAGGGTGAAGACATCCAGGGAGATATGGATTCTTACCTCAGTAATGATGATGACTTTCTAGAGGAGGATGCCGTGGATTTCTACACTGACGATGAGGACTCTGACTTCATAGACGATGAGTAGATGCACTAGAGCACTGTTGTAGCATGAGATGTATCTGTCCCATTGTATCGTAGCTTACAGAATGGTTCTTAAAACCATCTGTTTTCCCTTGTTGTTGTGGTGTGTGTGTGTTTGTATCGTGTGCCTATCTGAATGAATGAAATGGAGTTAGTTGCAAAACCTGACTCAAACTCAAAGTTTTAGCCTTGAAACCAAAACCATGAACCTTAGAACTTTCCCTCTTACCCCTTTATCTATCTCAATCCTCAGATGACTCGTGGAAACCAGGGAGGGAGTAGCTCATCGCAAGACCCAATGTTGCAGATCATGCAGATGTTAGTTGCAAACCATGAAGCAAGCAGGGCAGAGCGCCATGCCAACTTAGCAACACTACAGCAGATAGCCCAGATGGCCCAGAACAACCAAGGGCATGGAAATCAGGATAATCAAGGATCCAAGCTGAAAAACTTTCAGAAACCAATCCACCAATCTTTAGCACTTCAGAGAACCCATTAGATGCTGATGACTGGTTGTAGACAATGGAGAACAACTTGGAGGTAGCCAGAGTTGATGACAACGAGAAAGTTCTCTTTGCCACCCACTACTTGGCAGGAGATGCAAGAGCCTGGTGGAACAGCATCCGCCTGATGAACCATGGTCAAGTGATGACATGGGAAGCCTTCAAAACCACGTTCAGCCGCACCCACGTGCCGTAGGGTCTAGTCACCTGAATGAGGGATGAATTCCGAGATTTGAAGCAAGGCAAAATGACTATGGTAGAGTACCGTGACAGATTCCTGTTGCTTGCCAGGTACACACCTGATGAGATTAACACGGAGGCAAAGAAGAAGGAGAGATTCCTGAACGGACTGCATGATGAGATGCAGACTGTACTCATCAACATCCGCTTCCAGGATCTCGAGGAGCTAGTCGACTCTGCCATTCAGATGGAAGGGAAGATTAACCAGGCAAACGACAACCGCAAACGTCGTATGATGCACCAAGCTGGATCCAAAAGTCACTAGAAGTACCGTCCCAACCCGTCTGCAGGGTATGCACCCAGAAACAACTGACCCCCAATGTCTCGCCCAAGCTACCCCAACCGTAGCAGAAGCAATGTGAAGTCCGGAGGAAACAACAACAACCCCGGCAACACCAGCAATTTCAACCGTGCACCTCCCAAGAGCAACAACAACAACACTGCACCCAGAACTAGAAGCAATGTTGTGCCTGTTGCAGCAAAAGAAAAATCCCAGATAACTTCTTTCGAGTGTGGAGTGAAGGGTCACTATTCGAATGAGTGCCCCAAGAAGATTGCCGCCACTACCAATGTGAATGCCCCAGCTCAACAGCAGCGTCGTGTTCAACCAGGGAGAAGGTTTGCCCCAGGAAACCCTCACAACCGCAACGGCCATCTCTTCCACATGAACGCCGAAGAATCCCAAGAAGCGCCATACGTAGTGCTGGGTATGTTTTCTGTCAACTCAGTTTTAGCAAGGGTATTGTTTGATTCTGGAGCATCGCATTCATTTGTCACCGAAGAATTTGCATGCACTAGTAAGATCCACCCAACCAACTTGAAGCATGTCATGATAGTTCAAATCCCCGGTTCAACTACAGAAGCTAGAAAATTTGCAAAGTTGTACCTATGAGAATACATGGGATAGATTTTTATGCCAACCTAATAGTACTTGGAACCAAAGGATTGGAAGTAGTACTAGGAATGGATTGGATGTCAAAGCATAAAGGACTGATAGACTGTGCTAAGAAAGCCATCACCACGACTAGTAGTTCTGGAGTAACAACAGAGCATATATCTAAAACCTTACCTCGTCAATTCAATTGCAACAAGAGTCTAGCCCTGCCCACCATTGACCAAGTCGGAGTAGTCTGTGAATACCCCAATGTATTCCCGGATGAATTGCCAGGTATGCCCCCGGATAGGGATATTGAGTTCGTCATCGAACTAATCCCCGGAACCGGACCCATAGCCTAGAGACCCTATAGCATGAACCTCTCAGAGTTAGTAGAGTTGAAGAAGCAGTTGGATGCTATGTTAGCAACAGGCTTGATTCAACCAAGTGCATCGCCATGGAGATCACCAGTGTTATTTGTTGACAAGAAAGATGGAGGCAACCGTTTGTGCACCGATTACAGAAAGTTGAATGATGTCACCATCAAAAACAAGTACCCTTTGCCAAAGATAGAGGTTCTATTTGATCAGTTGACTGGTGCCCAGGTATTCTCAAAGATTGATCTTAGGATTGGTTATCACCAACTTAAGATTCGTGCAACGGATATTCCGAAGACCGCCTTTACTACTCGCTATGGTTTATATGAGTATACGGTTATGTCTTTTGGATTAACCAATGCCCCTGCTTATTTCATGAATCTCATGAATAAGATCTTTATGAATTTCCTAGATAAGTTTGTCATTGTGTTTATCGACGATATCCTTATCTACTCCAAGTCAGAAGAAGAGCATGAGCAACATCTGAGGATCATCCTAGAAACCCTGAGAGAGCATCGGTTATATGCCAAGTTCAGCAAGTGTGAGTTTTGGATGAAAGAAGTAGGATTCCTAGGACATATTGTGTCTGCTGGAGAAGTCTCTATTGATCCCGCCAAGATCAAAGATGTCGAAGAATGGGAAGCCCCAACCACTCAAACCCAAGTCCCTGCATTTCTCGGATTAGCGGGATATTACCGCAAGTTCATAGAAGGATTCTCGAGCATCGCTAGACCCATGACCCAATTGTTGAAGAAAGAGAAAAAGTTTGAATGGACTGACAAATGTGAAGCCAGTTTCCATGAACTGAAGAAGAGATTGATTTCAGCCCCAATATTGATCATGGCAGATATCAAGAAGCCATTTGATGTGTATTGTGATGCATCCAAGATTGGTCTCGGATGTGTATTGATGAAAGAAGGCAAAGTTATCACATATCTGTCTCGGCAACTGAAACAGCATGAGCAGAACTATCCGACCCATGATCTTGATTTAGCAGCCGTAGTTTTGGCATTGAAGACATGGCGTCATTATCTTATGGGAAATCGCTGTGAGATTTATTCAGATCACAAAATCTTGAAGTATATCTTCACTCAGAAGGAGCTGAATATGAGGCAAAGGAGATGGATAGAGTTAATCAAGGATTATAACCTTGACATTCACTATCACCCTGGCAAAGCCAATGTGGTAGCGGATGCTCTTAGCAGATTGCCGTGTAGGCTAAACACCATGAGCAAGGAGAAGCAACAAAGTTTGTATGAGGAGTTGGAGTAGTTTAGAACTGAGATAGTTAGCAAAGGATTTTTAGCTAGCATTGAACTTCAACCCACATTAATGAGCCAAATCAAGGAAGCCTAGAAGGGAAATGGAAGTATCGACGGAATCAAACGTCGTATTGGTACAGGGAAGGTACCTGGATTCACTGAAGACGAGGAAGGAGTTCTGTGGTACAAAGGACGTATCTGTGTGTCCGCAGATTCGGAGCTGAAGCAAGTTATCATGCAGGAAGCTCATGATACTCTTTATTCTATCCACCCTGGAGGAATGAAGATGTATCAAGATTTGAAAGAGCAATTTGTGTGGCACAAGATGAAGGGAGAAATCGGAAGCTACATCGCCAAGTGTGACATCTGTCAAAGAGTCAAAGAAGAGCATTAGAGAACCGCAGGACTGTTGCAACCATTGCAGATTCCGGAATGGAAGTGGGATTCCGTCGGAATGGACTTTATCACCGGTTTGCCTACTTCTAGTAGGGGAAATGACTCAATCTGGGTCATCGTTGATAGACTGTCCAAGGTAGCTCACTTTATACCTGTCAAGACAACTTACTAGAGTTCGCAGCTAGCAGAGCTGTATATTGCTAGAATTGTTAGTCTGCATGGACCCCCCAAGACTATAGTATCAGATCGAGGAACCCAGTTTACCTCGAGATTTTGGCAGAAAGTCCAGGAAGGATTAGGCACCAAGTTGAATTTCAGCACCGCTTATCACCCGCAAACTGATGGACAAACTGAGAGAGTCAACCAAATCCTAGAGGATATGTTGAGAGCTTGTGTTTTGGAGTATGGATCAAAATGGGAAGACTGCCTGCCTTTCGCAGAATTTTCATACAACAACAGTTATCAAGCGAACTTGCAAATGGCACCATTTGAGTTCCTATACGGAAGAAAGTGTCGCACCCCTTTTAATTGGTCGCAAGTAGGAGAGAGTCAGATCTTTGGACCTGACATTCTCTGAGAAGTTGAAGAGAAGGTTCACGAAGTCTGTGAACACCTCAAGACCGCCCAATCTAGACAAAAGAGTTATGCTGACAAGCGAAGGAGAGAGATGACCTTCAATGTCGGAGATTTTGTGTATCTCAAGGTTTCGCCATTGAAGGGAACGCGGCATTTTAGTCTGAAAGGAAAGTTAGCCCCCAGATATATCGGACCCTTCAAGATTCTAAACCATCAAGGAGAAGTATCATATCAACTGGAACTACTAGAGGAGATGTCAGCCATCCACAATGTGTTCCATATCTCATTACTGCTCAAATGCCTAGAAGTGCCGAAGAAGACCGAAGTTTTCAAGAACATTGATCACCGAGCTGTGGATATCAACAAGGACCTAACATATCATGAACTGCCCATCCGTATCTTGGAAGAAGCTTACAGAACCACCAGGACCAGAAGTATCAAATTTCTCAAGATTCAATGGAGCAACCATACCGAAGAGGAAGCCACTTGGGAGCGAGAAGATTACATTAGGACAGAGTTCCTAGATCTGTTTAGTTCCTAGTTTTCTTTCGTAAATCTCGGGACAAGGGGGGATGGTTTGTAACATCCCAAAACTCTAATCCAAGGTTATTAAGATCCAAATCATCAAATTTAGAGTTAACAAAAACTTTTCCATTTAAAAATAATTAAGAATTCATATGTGTGTGCATTTAAAATAGGAGTTGTTTTGAATTGCCATGTTTGAGTGATCCATTGATTTTAAAATGAGTCTAAGGTGAATTAAACATAATCTAGATTAATCACAAACAAATCCCAAAGAAAAACAAATCAAAAAGAATAAAATAAGGAAATGGTCATTTGTGCCATTTTAATCACTATGCCTACTTTGTCTATTCCTAACTCAAATCTTAACAGAAACAATTGTGGTTCTTTGCACCCCTTGCTAGTACAAGTAGTGATGTACCAAGGCCCACTTTGTTTCATCCCAAAAACTTTGAAACACTAAATTTAAATGACATTTGAAATTTGAATGTAGTTCAATTTGTATAGATCACACTTATTCAAAAACCACTCAAATGTATAGATCACACTTTGAAATTTGAATGTAGTTCATATGTATAGATCACACTTATTCAAAAACCACTCAAAAACCACTCAAATGAGTTCATATGTATAGATCACACTTATTCAAAAACCACTCAAAAACCGCCTCGCCACACTAGCTGGAGTTCTGGTACATCCCCGGTAGACCGCCACCATCTCTTTAGGGTTCGGTCTCGCTGGCAACGAGTCCGTCATCGACGATGACTGTGAGCCGTTGATCCATGTTATAATCATGTGGCCCAGATCGTTAGATACCACTTCGGGTTTTAAGTATCGATGACATGTGGGACCCCCCTGTCAGCCGCCCTCTGCGTCGATGAGCGTTACTGGGCAGGCCTATTTCCTTTCCCGCGCTGACCCAGTAATTCAAATCTAGATTTTTCTATTTAGGTTTGAACTAAATTCTGTCCCTTAGTTCAAAAATCAATTCAGGAAGATTTATGGAACCAAATTGAGTGATTCTAATTTTGTGGGAAACTTCTGAAAAGATCTATCCAAGCCCATTGGATTTAATTCATTTAGAGTTAGGGATCTCTCCTAGTAAAAATAACAATACAGAAGCATTTGCACATTCAAACATTTTTATAAAATCAACCATAATAGCTTTTGAGTTGATTCCAACTCTTAAAAATAACATTTAACCATACCTATCTGAATATGTAATAATATTAAGGTTGACATGTAGTGAATTTGGACTAGTACCAAAATAATGCTATATAGGCATTTCTAGTCACTTTAAATCATTAAATAATAAACTTAAACTTATTAAAATGTGATCCAACATTTAAATCACATTCCCATATGTTAGAATATGTGGTGATGACATGTGTCCACATGATCCCATATTTTAATTGGAGAATATTAAATCTTAGTTATTTTCAATGAGTAGAAATTACTTATCTTAAATAAAAAGGATGAAGCTACTTAATAAGACCTTGTGATGCTTCTGATGATAAGAGATCATCAAATGTGTGCCTTAGTGTACTAAGTAGACTAGTTAAGTATTGTTTGGTGATTGTGTATCCCGTATGTATTTATAAACGATAGTACCGATCAAGCTTTCAAGGAGAAGGAGTTGTATCAAGAGGTGGAGGAAGAAAACTTCAACCACTGCACTACCCAAGGCAAGCATAGCACTTCAAGTAAACTGAGCAAGCTAACACTTGCAAGTATTATACTAACAAGCCATCATTAACAATGCGAGCTAACACTTGCAAGCTATTGTTAGCAAGCTAGAATTAAGCTAGATAACCTAAGCAAGATGCATTGGGCATGCTTTGGTTATACCACTTTGACTAAGTACCTACTCCAAGTTTTACTTCAAGCTTTTACTTTCTTTTCTTTACCAAAGTCCTTTACTTGTTTGAAGGTAGCATAAAAATTATACAACTTGACCTATCTAGATAAACTTAGATGTCATTCTATGGCATGGTATTGAGATTGGCATCACACCTTAGTGAACACTCTTAACTTAGTACTTGGAGCTAAATCAAAACATGAGCCACTTTAGATGGGAACACTTGGTGAAAATGAATTGTGAAAACCTTGGAATGATGAGTCATTCTATTGAGATGTTTTGACATGTGTTGAGAAACACAAATGGTTTATGATGATGAAAATGTTGAGGCATCAGCCTTAGCCCTTTACAAAAACTGATGGTTGGATTCGGATGCAATACCATTCCAATTTTTAGCGTACAACCACAATACCTGAATTAGGTAAGGCTTAGCCAGAAATTTATATGCATTTGTATTAGTTCCCTCGCGGGAGAGGTTTGAGCTGAGGCTACCTCTCAATGTTGTCGACCTATGCACTGCCCAAGATGTCAGATGATCATGGTTGGAGCCCATACTCATAGGAGAGGTGCTTATACTAGGGTGTGTAAAGGAAAGGTTATGTTTGATTATCTGCATACTAGGTATGATGATTCAGGGTTATCCCTGACAGATGTATCGAATCTTGTGGTGAAAGGGTACCACCTCTATAGAGTGTCAAACTATTCGAATAGCCGTGTCCGCGGTTATGGACCGTTGGAGTGGCCATACTATTTCATTGTCAGATGTTTTCAAAATGACTTATGATATGAATGATGAATCTTGACTTGACCACAACAGAGTTGTGAATATGACACTAGATTCCCAACTTAAGTGATTCTAGAACCTTATTTTATCTTTCTTTGTTTCTAAACTCAGCTTAAGTTTCAAACTTAACTTTTCAAATAAACATAGAGTTAGAATTTCCCACTAGAACTACCTTACTTTTTAGTGATAGTTTGCGAGTACTTAAAGAGTACTCATGGATTTTGTCCTTGGCTATTCCTATGGCCAGACTATGAAGGAGACTACCAAGATGACGGACAGCAGGACGACTATGATAAATAGGACTATCTTCCATCGTCAGCATTGCCTGTGCCCCTGAAGATGGACCCCACCACTACGCTTATTATTTATTCCGATGCTTGTTGTATTAATACTGGATCATGAGATCATTTATTCGTGTAAGACCTTATATTGGTTTGTAATGGATGATGTACTGTGATATCCAATCTTTTATGTCTCGCAAAAATGATAATCCTGCGATTGCGATGTATGACATAACAGGCATCTGGGATTAAAAATGCAGGTGTTGACAATAGAACTTCTCATTAATATTCCATAACGGCAACTCACACCAAGGGATACATATCTAAGGAGAGAGGGGACACTTCCATAATGCAAACCATCCTACACGATAACTTATCTATTCATGATATGACTCTACTAAAAAGGTAAAAACATAGAAGATAGTGATGTGATACCGCGGCACTCTCCCAAGCTTGGAACAAACCAAGGGGATGCCTAACCTGATGATGAATTACTCCTTCGGTGGTGGTGGTATTCTCTCGATGAGCTTTTTGATCAATTTCCCCAAGTCCTCAATCTCGAAGGTGAGAGTACGAATCAACTCCAAGTTATGCTCGATGCGATGCATGATCATGTCAAGTTGTGATTCCCAGCTCTTGTGATTCTTTCCCAACTCTCCTTCCTTGCGGTCTTCTTTTCCTGCATGGTTATGGATAAAGGTATGGAAGGGACTCTTGGTCCTTGGAGAAGGTGTCCGTGGTGCAAACAGTGACGCGGAGGCTTCCCTCCAGTTGACATCCGTGCAGTCCTTCTAATCCTGGCAGGGTTTGCCACCACTCCAATGCTTGCAACGGCAGTGACGGTGTGCAGATGTTGGCTTTGCTTTGTATCCTCTTCCCCTTCACTCTTGATATCCTTCTCCTGCCCAGGGTCTTGGAGATCCTCCTCCATAGGCTCCTTTCCCTTATCCTTGGAGGACACCATTGTGCTTAAACTTTCAGGAGTAGTTCCTGGAAGAAACAGATCGAAAGGAAAACACCACGAGAACACGATATACAAACCTCGGAGGATCCAGGGGATTGTATATTAAGAAGTTTTACAACAAAAGGAAGGTACTGGGAGAAAATGGGTCGGAGACAGAGTCCGAGGTGGCCACACCACCTGGTGTTGCGGCCAGGAGTGGGCCCGCGCCACAGGGTGGTGTGAGCCACCCATGCTCCATTTCCATCCCTCTTTCGCTTCGTAGCTTTCCTTGTTGGATAAAAACTGCAAAAATATAACTGGACAGATCTTTCGCATAACTTTTCTTACCAGAACTGTTACCTATTGGAAAACAGACTCTTCATGTCTCTAAATTTGGTATTTGATAAAAAAATTCGGAGTCACCACTTGAATAACATAAATATCTTCATCTTCATACACATATTGATTGAGTCATGAAACAGTCACTTTCTTATGACACCATTTTATCCACTAACCTGGAAATTTCTTTCACACAAAACTCCACACAATTCTCATTAGCAACATAAGTATAAGTGAAGTGATAAAACCTCTTAGGTCCAATTTCAAATGAAATCCATCAAAACATAAAATACTGTAGCAACTCCCTCTGAAAACCCAAAAAGAATCCAAAAAGGAAATCGTTTTATGAAGCAAATACAAGAATGGCAAAATCTGTCGAAACAGACCAGCAGGTAAAGATCAGTTTTTTAGAAAATATTCTGTTGCTCAAATCAAAAAGTGCACAACTAACGAAAGTTAAAGAACAACCTGGGGCAGAAGCACAAACAATTACAGCTAAAACCGACATACAGACATCTCTCACGAATTTTTACGGTGAAGCACAAAAATCTGTTTTGGGACAGCAACTTCCCCAAATCTTACTTCTCTCTCATTAGAGGTTGATCTTGACACAAAAACCAAACAAAAGGATAATGAGAGGTTATTACCTTAGTAATACCTTCCAAGACTCAAATAAAAACAAAAACAAACCAAAAACACAAATAAATTGGATTGTCTCCCAAAAAGCTCTTTCTTTAGAGCCATTAAGATGGGCATGATGATTTCAAAGATGCTCACATAGGAATATGAATTGAAGTGAAAGAGAGCATTAAGAAGCAAAAATACACATGTTTAAGTCTAACCCACTTCCTATGCAAGGGAACTTTGTAAGAAAATAAATTGTTGAAACCAGAAACCGCAAGCATAAGAAGGCAAAACAAGTGCAACATCAAAACTTTTAGCATAAACCGAGGAAACTTGATATTATTGAGATGCATAAGAACACTTTTCCCTCTCTCATAGTAACTTTCAGTATCGTGCATAAACTTAACAATATAACTATCACAAGGACCATCGTAGCAATGATCACTTATTCTAACAAAAAACACAGGAATATTAGTTCTTATAACACTACTTTGTGAAACAATATTAGAGGTATCCTTACGAAGGATAGTGTGTCCCTCTTCTACATATTTAGTGACAAAGTCTTTCACATTTGCTATTATAGGCTCATCATCCATTTTTTATTAGGTTCAATAGCTTTATTTTTACTTTCATTAACCATACTAGCTATCATAGAGTGTTCCTTTATCTTAACTGGAAAAGGCATTTTCTCAATGTAAGGTTCAGGTAAAACATGATTAGCAGTATAAACTTTAGTATTTCTTGTAGGAACACTCCTAGCAACATCTTTATAAGGTTCATGATACTTATTCCACTTCTTTTTAGGCACTTCAATATAGGAAGTAGAAGCCTTAAAATAAGTTGCAATAGCTTGAGAGTCTAGACCATAAGCATCTTTAATATTTTGAAAGTCATCAGTCCCCATAAAAGATTCAGTGCATTCATAATCATAATTTATACCTGACTTTCTTCCTTTGTCATTCCCCCATGCTTCAGCATTGTCTTGAGTACAGTCTAGGGGATCCCATTTAGCTTCTTCTTCCATGTGAGTGAATGATGCAGCACGAGAAGCATCCAATAAATCCTTATCGTGAAGAGAAAGCCTTGCATAAAAGTTATTGATAATAATATTGTTGGGGAGCTCATGAATGGGACATTAGAGGATTAGTAACTTCAATCTCCCCCAAGCTTGAGCTGTACTCTTTCCATCAAGAGGCGAAAAGTTGTATATTTGATTCCGATCTTTATGAATCTCACTAGGTGGATAAAACTTTGAATAAAACAGAGGCACTATTTCCTCCCATTCAAGAGCTTGACCATTCTTCGGTAGCTTATACCATTCCTCATCTCTTCCTTTCATTGATAATCAGAATAATTTCTTCTTAACTTGATCTGAACATACCGCATAATTCGTGTATAAAGACCAAAATGATCACCGGGATGGATAGTTCCATCTCCAACATAGTAGTTATCCATAACACGATCAATAATTCTCGTAGGTATTTTAAAAGCATCATTCTCAGCAGGTGGTGATTCATCTACTACCTTAGTAGTGGTAGTAGCATTACGAAATAAGAAACTCGGCGAATTATCCATAATGAAAATAAAGCAACTAACAGAAGTAAACAATACTCACATTAGAGGTTTCCTTTACCAGTTCCACTATCCAATAGCGCTTCACTCCCCGGCAACGACGCTAGAAAATAGTCTTGATGACCCACAAGTATAGGGGGTGTATCGCAGTATTTTCGATAAGTAAGAGTGTCGAACCCAACAAGGAGCAGAAGGTGCTGGCTAGTGGTATGGATCAGGAACTCTCTGCAAATACTTAGCAAACGAATTTTTAGGGGTTTTTGATAATGCAGGTAAATAAAGTACGAGTAAGTAAAATACAATAAGAATAAATGTAGCAAGTGGCCCAATCCTTTGTTCAGCAAAGGACAAGCTGGTTGTATTACTTAAGATGACCAAACATTCTCGAGGACACACAGGAAGACTTTCAAGTGCTTTCGCTTCATATAGTTGATTAATCTTCTTTAGCTTGCTAAGTGTTGTGTGGGTGAACCTGTGCTAATGTACCGACTTTCCTAGGACTAATACATACTTGTGATTATACCCCTTGTAAACATCCGTAAGTACAAGAAAGTAATTAAGGTAGAAACCTAACCACAACTTTAAACTCTAAGACCCTGATGTCTCTTGTGCAATGGTTTCCTAACGAGGGTTTAGGTTTCTGTCACTCCGGCCACCCATACGATTAGTAGCCAAATACACAATGCATTCCCCTAGACCCATATAGGTGAAGTGTCATGTAGTCGATGTTCACATGACACCACTAGAAGAATTACACCACAACTTAAATATCAAACTATTGAATCTTTCTCAACACAACTCCACTACTAACAACATGACTTCTCCCATGTACTCAAGAACAAAACGAACTATTTACAATATATCATATGGATCATGATTAGAGATGGAATAATGATGTATAACAATCTGAACATAAACAATAATTCAAGGGTTCACTCAATAGCATCAACTACAAGGAGTAATCAACACCGGGGAAGTTTCCCCTAAGAACTATGCAAGATTCAACCCAATTGTTATAGCGGTATGGAGATGGTGATGATGGTGTTGGTGGTGATGATGGTGATGATGACCCCGATGAAGTACAGCTTGATGGTGGTGTTGATGGCGATGATCTCCCCTCTCCGAGAAGGAATTCCCCCGGAAGAAATCTGCCTGCCGGAGAGATCTTTCTCTCTTGGTGTTTTTTGCCCTGCAGAGGCCGCGAAATCTTTCCATGGTCGCTCCCCAAGTCTTAGGGTTTTGGGAGGATAATATACGTCAGAGGGCAGGGTTGTACCAGGGCGGCCACACGACCTGGTGGTGTGGCCAGGGCTGGCCCGCGCCAGGGGTTGGTGTGGGCCCCCTATGGCCCATCTGAGCCTCCCCTTCTGGCTTCATTCGTCTTCTAGGAAAATAGGATTTTCCATGTATTTTCCCGGATTTTCTGATGTTCGCAAAATTTTCCTCCGAATAGCACCTTTTCCATCAGAATCCTGACTACAACGGTCCATGCTCCTAAATTCATCAACCATGCAAAAAACAGATGAAATTACATAAGTATCACCTCTTAATATGCAATATATCAATGATTAATAGTGAATTATGATATAGAATAGTGATGGAAAATGGACGTATCAACCACATATGGATCCACCAGTGTCATTGCATGTGTGTTCTTTTCCTAAACCAGCACTAGAGTCATTGCATGTGTGTTCTTTTCAAAAACCACATATGGATCCACCAGAGTCATTGCATGTCTGTTCTTTAAATAAACCACATGTATCCACCAGTGTCATTGAATGTGTGTTCTTTTCACAAACCACATATGGATCCACCAGTGTCATTGAATGTGTGTTCTTTTCATTAACCACATATGGATCCACTAGAGTCATTGCATGTGTGTTATTTTCATTAACCACAGCTAATGTCATTCCATGTCTGTTCTTTTGATAAACCACATGGATCCACCAGTGTCATTGCATGTGTGTTCTTTTCACAAACCACATATGGATCCACCAGAGTCATTGCATGTGTGTTCTTTTCATAAACCACACATGGATCTGCTAGAGTCATTGCATGTGTGTTATTTTCATGAACCATATGGATCCACTAGGGTCATTGCATGTGTGTTCTTTTCTTGAACCACAACTAGAGTCATTGAATGTGTGTTATTTTCAGAAACCACATATGGATCCACGAGAGTCATTGCATGTTTGTTCTTTTCATAAACCACATGGATTCACAAGTGTCATTGAATGTGTGTTTTTTTCACAAAACACATATGGATCCACTAATGTCATTACATGTGCGTTCTTTTCATGAACCACATCTAGAGTCATTGCATGTTTGTTCTTTTCATAATCCACATTTGGATCCACTCGAGTCATGGCATGTGTGTTCTTTTCACAAACAACATATGGATACATATAGTCATTGCATGTCTCTTATTTTCATAAACCACATGGATCCACCAGAGTCATTGTATGTGTCTTATTTTCATAAACCACATATGGATCCACCAGAGTCATTGCATGTGTGTTATTTTTATGAACCACATGGATCCACCAATGTCATTTCGTGTGTGTTCTTTTCATGAAACACAACAAGAGTAATGGAATGTGTGATCTTTTCAACAACCACATATGGATCCACCAGAGTCATTGCATGTGTGTTATTCTCATAAACCACATATGGTTCCACCAGTGTCATTGAATGTGTGTTCTTTTCACTAACCACATATGGATCCACCTGTGTCATTGCATGTGTGTTCTTTTCACAAACCACATATGGATCCACTATAGTCATCGCATGTGTGTTATTTTCCTAAACCACCACTAGAGGCATTGCATGTGTGTTGTTTTCATAAAACATATATGGATCCACCATAGTCATTGCATGTATGTTCTTTTCGTAAACCACATGGATCCACCAGAGTCATTGCATGTGTGTTTTCTTCCAAAACCACATGGATCCACTATAGTCATTGCATGCGTGTTATGTTCCTAAACCACCACCAGATTAATTGCATGTGTGTTCCTTTCCTAAACCACATAGATCCACTAGTGTCATTTCATGTGTGTTCTTTTTATGAACCACAGCTACAGTCATTGCATGTCTGTTGTTTTCATAAACCACATATGGATCCACTATAGTCATTGCATGTGTGTTCTTTTCACAAACAACATATGGATACATCTAGATTCATTGCATGTCTGTTCTTTTCATAAACCACATGGATCCACTAGACTCATTGCATGTGTGTTCTTTTCACAAACCACATATGGATCCACTAGTGTCATTGGATGTGTGTTCTTTTCCTAAACCAGCACTAGAGTCATTGGATGTGTGTTCTTTTCATAAACCACATATGGATCCAACAGAGTCATTGCATGTCCATTCTTTTAATAAACCACATGTATCCACCAGTGTCATTGAATGTGTGTTCTTTTCACAAAGCACATATGGATCCACTAGTGTCATTGAATGTGTGTTCTTTTCATTAACCACATATGGATCCACTAGAGTCATTGCATGTGTGTTATTTTCATTAACCAGAGTTAGTGTCATTGAATGTCTGTTCTTTTCATAAACCACATGGATCCACAGTGTCATTGCATGTGTGTTCTTTTCACAAACCACATATGGATCCCCTAGAGTAATTGCATGTGTGTTCTTATACTAAACTAGCACTAGAGTCATTGCATGTGTGTTCTTTTCATAAACCACACATGGATCCACTAGAGTCATTGCATGTGTGTTATTTTCATGAACCATATGGATCCACCAGTGTCATTGCATCTGTGTTCTTTTCCTGAACCACAACTAGAGTCATTGAATGTATGTTATTTTCACAAACCATTTATAGATCCACCGGAGTCATTGCATGTTTGTTCTTTTCATAGACCACATGGATCCACCAGTGTCACTGAATGTGTCTTCTTTTCGCAAACTACATATGGATCCACCTGTGTCATTGCTTGTGCGTTCTTTTCATGAACCACATCTAGAGTCATTGCATGTTTGTTCTTTTCATAATCCACATATGGATCCACTACAGTCATTGCATGTGTATTATTTTCACAAACCACATATGGATACATATAGTCATTGCATGTCTGTTCTTTTCATAAACCACATGGATCCACTAGAGTCATTACATGTGTGTTCTTTTCACAAACCACATATGGATCCACTAGAGTCATTGCATGTGTTTTCTTATCCTAAACCAGCACTAGAGGCATTGCATGTGTGTTATTTTCATAAACCACATATGGATCCACCAGAGTCATTGCATGTGTGTTATTTTTATGAACCACATGGATCCACTAGTGTCATTTCGTGTGTGTTCTTTTCCTGAACCACAACTAGAGCAATGGAATGTGTGTTCTTTTTACTAACCACGTATGGATCCACCAGAGTCATTGCATGTGTGTTATTCTCAAAAACCACATATGGCTCCACCAGTGTCATTGAATGTGTGTTCCTTTCACAAACCACATATGGATCCACCAGTGCCATTGCATGTGTGTTCTTTTCACAAACCACATATGGATCCACTATAGTCATCGCATGTGTGTTCTTTTCCAAAACCAGCACTAGAGGCATTGCATGTGTGTTCTTTTCATAAATCATATATGGATCCACCAAAGTCATTGCATGTCTGTTCTTTTCATAAACCACATGGATCCACCAGTGTCATTGAATGTGTGTTCTTTTCAGAAACCACATATGGATCCACTAGTGTCATTGCATGTGTTTTCTTTTCATGAACCACAGCTACAGTCATTGCATGTCTGTTCTTTTCATAAACCACATATGGATCCACTAGAATCATTCCATTTGTTTTCTTTTCACTAACGACATATGGATACATCTAGAGTCATTGCATGTCTGTTCTTTTCATAAACCACATGGATCCACTAGAGTCATTGCATGTGTGTTCTTTTCACAAACCACATATGGATCCACTAGTGTCATTGGATGTGTGTTCTTTTCCTAAACCAACACTAGAGTCATTGGATGTGTTTTCTTTTCATAAACCACATATGGATCCAACAAAGTCATTGCATGTCCATTCTTTCAATAAACCACATGTATCCACCAGTGTCATTGAATGTGTGTTCTTTTCACAAACCACATATGGATCCACCAGTGTCATTGAATGTATGTTCTTTTCATTAACCACATATGGATCCACTAGAGTCATTGCATGTGTGTTATTTTCATTGACCACGGCTAGTGTCATTGCATGTCTTTTCTTTTCATAAACCACATGGATCCACAGTGTCATTGCATGTGTGTTCTTTTCACAAACCACATATGGATCCCCTATAGTCATTGCATGTGTGTTCTTATACTAAACTAGCACTAGAGTCATTGCATGTGTGTTCTTTTCATATACCACACATGGAACCACTAGAGTCATTGCATGTGTGTTATTTTCATGAAGCATATGGATCCACCAGTGTCATTGCATGTGTGTTCTTTTCATGAACCACAACTAGAGTCATTGAATGTATGTTATTTTCACAAACCACATATAGATCCATCGGAGTCATTGCATGTTTGTTCTTTTCATAGACCACATGTATCCACCAGTGTCATTGAATGTGCCTTCTTTTCGCAAACTACATATGGATCCACCTGTGTCATTTCTTGTGCGTTCTTTTCATGAACCACATCTAGAGTCATTGCATGTTTGTTCTTTTCATAATCCACATATGGATCCACTACAGGTATTGCATGTGTATTATTTTCACAAACCACATATGGATACATATAGTCATTGCATGTCTGTTCTTTTCATAAAACACATGGATCCACCAGATTCATTGCGTGTCCATTCTTTTCACAAACCACATATGGATCCGCTAGAGTCATTGCATGTGTGTTCTTATCCTAAACCAGCACTAGAGTCATTGCATGTGTGTTATTTTCATAAACCACAAATGGATCCACCAGAGTCATTGCATGTGTGTTATTTTTATGAAGCACATGGAGCCACTAGTGTCATTTCGTGTGTGCTCTTTTCATGAAACACAACAAGAGTAATGGAATGTGTGTTCTTTTCACAAACCACATATGGATCCACCAGAGTCATTGCATGTGTGTTATTCTCATAAACCACATATGGTTCCACCAGTGTCATTGAATGTGTGTTCTTTTCACAAACCACATATGGATCCGCCTGTGTCATTGCATGTGTGTTCTTTTCGCAAACCACATATGGATCCACTATAGTCATCGCATGTGTGTTATTTTCCTAAACCACCACTATAGGCATTGCATGTGTTTTTTTTTTCGTAAAACATATATGGATCCACCATAGTCATTGCATGTATGTTCTTTTCGTAAACCACATGGATCCACTAGTGTCATTGAATGTGTGTTCTTTTCACAAACCACATATGGATCCACTAGTGTCATTGCATGTGTGTTCTTTTCATGAACCACAGCTACAGTCATTGCATGTCTGTTGTTTTCATAAACCACATATGGATCCACTACAGTCATTGCATGTGTGTTCTTTTCATAAACCACATATGGATACATCTAGATTCATTGCATGTATGTTCTTTTCATAAACCACATGGATCCACTAGACTCATTGCATGTGTGTTCTTTTCACAAACCACATATGGATCCACTAGTGTCATTGGATGTGTGTTCTTTTCCTAAACCAGCACTAGAGTCATTGGATGTGTGTCCTTTTCATAAACCACATATGGATCCAACAGAGTCATTGCATGTCCATTCTTTTAATAAACCACATGTATCCACCAGTGTCATTGAATGTGTGTTCTTTTCACAAAGCACATATGGATCCACCAGTGTCATTGAATGTGTCTTCTTTTCATGGAATGTGTGTTCTTTTCACAAACCTCATATGGATCCACTAGAGTCATTGCATGTGTGTTATTTTCATTAACCACAGCTAGTGTCATTACATGTCTGTTCTTTCATTAACCACATGGATCCACAGTGTCATTGCATGTGTGTTCTTTTCACAAACCACATATGGATCCCCTAGAGTCATTGCATGTGTTTTCTTATACTAAACTAGCACTAGAGTCATTGCATGTGTGTTCTATTCATAAACCACACATGGATCCACTAGAGTCATTGCATGTGTCTTATTTTCATGAACCATATGGATCCACCAGTGTCATTGCATGTGTGTTCTTTTCATGAACCACAACTAGAGTCATTGAATGTATGTTATTTTCACAAACCACATATGGATCCACCGGAGTCATTGCATGTTTGTTCTTTTCATGAACCACATCTAGAGTCATTGCATGTTTGTTCTTTTCGTAATCCACATATGGATCCACTAGAGTCATTGCATGTGTATTGTTTTCACAAACCACATATGGATACATATAGTCATTGCATTTCTGTTCTTTTCATAAACCACATGGATCCACCAGAGTCATTGCATGTGTGTTCTTTTCACAAACCACATATGGATCCACTAGAGTCATTGCATGTGTGTTCTTATCCTAAACCAGCACTAGAGTCATTGCATGTGTGTTATTTTCATAAACCACATATGGATCCACCAGATTCATTGCATGTGTGTTATTTTTATTAACCACATAGATCCACTAGTGTCATTTTGTGTGTGTTCTTTTCCTGAACCACAACTAGAGTAATGGAATGTGTGTTCTTTTTACAAAAGACATATGGATCCACCAGAGTCATTGCATGTGTGTTATTCTCATAAACGACATATGGCTCCACCAGTGTCATTGAATGTGTGTTCTTTTCACAAACCACATATGGATCCACTATAGTCATCGCATGTGTGTTCTTTTCCTAAACCAGCACTAGAGGCATTGCATGTGTGTTCTTTTCATAAATCATATATGGATCCACCAGAGTCATTGCATGTCTGTTCTTTTCATAAACCACATGGATCCACCAGTGTCATTGAATGTGTGTTCTTTTCACAAACCACATATGGATCCACTAGTGTCATTGCATGTGTTTTCTTTTCATGAACCACAGCTACAGTCGTTGCATGTCTGTTCTTTTCATAAACCACATATGGATCCACTAGAGTCATTCCATTTGTGTACTTTTCACAAACGACATATGGATACATCTAGAGTCATTGCATGTCTGTTCTTATCCTAAACCAGCACTAGAGTCATTGCATGTGTGTTATTTTCATAAAGAACATACGGATCCACTAGAGTCATTGCATGTGTTGTATTATCATGAACCACATGGATCCACCAGTGTAATTTCATGCGTGTTATTTTCATGAACCATAACTAGATTCATGGAATGTGTG
The DNA here is from genome assembly GCA_910589775.1 of Avena eriantha. Lineage (NCBI taxonomy): Eukaryota > Viridiplantae > Streptophyta > Magnoliopsida > Poales > Poaceae > Avena > Avena eriantha. Next base: position 68,742 of record CAJUXJ010000823.1, read on the forward strand.
TTCTGTTCACAAACCTCATATGGATCCACTAGAGTCATTGCATGTGTGTTATTTTCATTAACCACAGCTAGTGTCATTGCATGTCTGTTCTTTTCATAAACCACATGGATCCACAGTGTCATTGCATGTGTGTTTTTTTCACAAACCACATATGGATCCTGTAGTGTCCTTGGATGTGTGTTCTTTTCCTAAACCAGCACTAGAGTCATTGGATGTGTGTTCTTTTCATAAACCACACATGGATCCACTAGAGTCATTGCATGTGTCTTATTTTCATGAACCATATGGATCCACCAGTGTCATTGCATGTGTGTTCTTTTCATGAAACACAACTAGAGTCATTGAATGTATGTTATTTTCACAAACCACAGATGGATCCACCGGAGTCATTGCATGTTTGTTCTTTTCATAGACCACATGGATCCACCAGTGTCATTGAATGAGTCTTCTTTTCGCAAACTACATATGGATCCACCTGTGTCATTGCATGTGCGTTCTTTTCATGAACCACATCTAGAGTAATTGCATGTTTGTTCTTTTCATAATCCACATATGGATCCACTAGAGTCATTGCATGTGTATTCTTTTCACAAACCACATATGGACACATATAGTCATTGCATGTCTGTTCTTTTAATAAACCACATGGATCCACCAGTGTCATTCCATGTGTGTTCTTTTCACAAACCACATATGGATCCACTAGAGTCATTGCATGTGTGTTCTTATCCTAAACCAGAACTAGAGTCATTGTATGTGTGTTATTTTCATAAACCACATATGGATCCACCAGAGTCATTGCATGTGTGTTATTTTTATGAACCACATGGATCCACTAGTGTCATTTCGTGTGTGTTCTTTTCCTGAACCACAACTAGAGTAATGGAATGTGTGTTCTTTTTACAAACTACATATGGATCCACCAGAGTCATTGCAGGTGTGTTATTCTCATAAACGACATATGGCTCCACCAGTGTCATTGAATGTGTGTTCTTTTCACAAACCACATATGGATCCACTAGTGTCATTGGATGTGTGTTCTTTTCCTAAACCAGCACTAGAGTCATTGGATGTGTGTCCTTTTCATAAACCACATATGGATCCAACAGAGTCATTGCATGTCCATTCTTTTAATAAACCACATGTATCCACCAGTGTCATTGAATGTGTGTTCTTTTCACAAAGCACATATGGATCCACCAGTGTCATTGAATGTGTCTTCTTTTCATGGAATGTGTGTTCTTTTCACAAACGTCATATGGATCCACTAGAGTCATTGCATGTGTGTTATTTTCATTAACCACAGCTAGTGTCATTGCATGTCTGTTCTTTCATTAACCACATGGATCCACAGTGTCATTGCATGTGTGTTCTTTTCACAAACCAGATATGGATCCCCTAGAGTCATTGCATGTGTTTTCTTATACTAAACTAGCACTAGAGTCATTGCGTGTGTGTTCTATTCATAAACCACACATGGATCCACTAGAGTCATTGCATGTGTCTTATTTTCATGAACCATATGGATCCACCAGTGTCATTGCATGTGTGTTCTTTTCATGAACCACAACAAGAGTCATTGAATGTATGTTATTTTCACAAACCACATATGGATCCACCGGAGTCATTGCATGTTTGTTCTTTTCATGAACCACATCTAGAGTCATTGCATGTTTGTTCTTTTCATAATCCACATATGGATCCACTAGAGTCATTGCATGTGTATTGTTTTCACAAACCACATATGGATACATATAGTCATTGCATTTCTGTTCTTTTCATAAACCACATGGATCCACCAGAGTCATTGCATGTGTGTTCTTTTCATAAACCACATATGGATACATCTAGATTCATTGCATGTATGTTCTTTTCATAGACCACATGGATCCACTAGACTCATTGCATGTGTGTTCTTTTCACAAACCACATATGGATCCACTAGTGTCATTGGATGTGTGTTCTTTTCCTAAACCAGCACTAGAGTCATTGGATGTGTGTCCTTTTCATAAACCACATATGGATCCAACAGAGTCATTGCATGTCCATTCTTTTAATAAACCACATGTATCCACCAGTGTCATTGAATGTGTGTTCTTTTCACAAAGCACATATGGATCCACCAGTGTCATTGAATGTGTCTTCTTTTCATGGAATGTGTGTTCTTTTCACAAACCTCATATGGATCCACTAGAGTCATTGCATGTGTGTTATTTTCATTAACCACAGCTAGTGTCATTGCATGTCTGTTCTTTCATTAACCACATGGATCCACAGTGTCATTGCATGTGTGTTCTTTTCACAAACCACATATGGATCCCCTAGAGTCATTGCATGTGTTTTCTTATACTAAACTAGCACTAGAGTCATTGCATGTGTGTTCTATTCATAAACCACACATGGATCCACTAGAGTCATTGCATGTGTTTTATTCTCATGAACCATATGGATCCACCAGTGTCATTGCATGTGTGTTCTTTTCATGAACCACAACTAGAGTCATTGAATGTATGTTATTTTCACAAACCACATATGGATCCACCGGAGTCATTGCATGTTTGTTCTTTTCATGAACCACATCTAGAGTCATTGCATGTTTGTTCTTTTCATAATCCACATATGGATCCACTAGAGTCATTGCATGTGTATTGTTTTCACAAACCACATATGGATACATATAGTCATTGCATTTCTGTTCTTTTCATAAACCACATGGATCCACCAGAGTCATTGCATGTGTGTTCTTTTCACAAACCACATATGGATCCACTAGAGTCATTGCATGTGTGTTCTTATCCTAAACCAGCACTAGAGTCATTGCATGTGTGTTATTTTCATAAACCACATATGGATCCACCAGATTCATTGCATGTGTGTTATTTTTATTAACCACATGGATCCACTAGTGTCATTTTGTGTGTGTTCTTTTCCTGAACCACAACTAGAGTAATGGAATGTGTGTTCTTTTTACAAAAGACATATGGATCCACCAGAGTCATTGCATGTGTGTTATTCTCATAAACGACATATGGCTCCACCAGTGTCATTGAATGTGTGTTCTTTTCACAAACCACATATGGATCCACTATAGTCATCGCATGTGTGTTCTTTTCCTAAACCAGCACTAGAGGCATTGCATGTGTGTTCTTTTCATAAATCATATATGGATCCACCAGAGTCATTGCATGTCTGTTCTTTTCATAAACCACATGGATCCACCAGTGTCATTGAATGTGTGTTCTTTTCACAAACCACATATGGATCCACTAGTGTCATTGCATGTGTTTTCTTTTCATGAACCACAGCTACAGTCGTTGCATGTCTGTTCTTTTCATAAACCACATATGGATCCACTAGAGTCATTCCATTTGTGTACTTTTCACAAACAACATATGGATACATCTAGAGTCATTGCATGTCTGTTCTTATCCTAAACCAGCACTAGAGTCATTGCATGTGTGTTATTTTCATAAAGAACATACGGATCCACTAGAGTCATTGCATGTGTTGTATTATCATGAACCACATGGATCCACCAGTGTAATTTCATGCGTGTTATTTTCATGAACCATAACTAGATTCATGGAATGTGTGTTCTGTTCACAAA